>JAEBDU010013131.1:0-67261 GCA_016802625.1 Heliconius numata
CGCAAAAAAAAAACACTAACGAACTAAACGTACAAAAGGGACAATTATTCTATATATCTATCTTACAATAAATTCAAAAAAAAACGAATTATATATGACCTTTATAAGTTTGCAATAAAAAATGTCATACAAAATTGCCAATGAAATTTATTATGAGTTCCAAATGTAATTTTAACTTGTTTGAATCTTCTCTTTTTAAGGTTCTGTACCTCAAAAGGTGAATAAGGAACCCTTATGGGATCACTTTGTTGTCCATCTGTCCGTCTGTCAAGATCATTTATGTCGAGATTGCGTGAAGGTATCAAGTTGAAATTAATATATAATATCTTTATATATAAGATCTATGGCCCCTTCAAGTACATAAATAACGTTTCTAAGTCAACGTAATTAATAGTTACGAACATTTATTCATCGATTTTGATGCATTTTTATTAAATTCGCGCGCGTAATCGAGACCTATAGAAAACTACCTACAATTATAAAACTTGGCAAGAAGTGAGGATTTACGTTACAAATAGAGAAAAATCCGAAAAGTGAAAATTTATAGGTATTTCATATAAAAAAATAATGACAAACTTATATTTGTAGTGCATTTCATACAAAATGAATGCAAGTTTGTCAACTTTTATAAGTTATACATTCCATTAACTTAAATCCTCAAATTGGTACGGAATCCTCGGTGGGCGAGTCCGACTCGTACTTAACAGGTTTTTTCATACTTCATAAATAATTTTACTTTTTGTTCGTTGCCTTTGTCAGAACTAGATTACATCAGGCAATTTTCTCGACTTAAAAGATACAATTATATATATATATTGCCTTATCTATACCATTTCCATGTTATTAAATGCTTGTAATTATTGTGATATGGATGTTTTTATTTGAGTACTTTGTCAAATTCTTTAAATTATAATTATAGATAAGAATATTTTTTATGTTTGTCTGTCGAATAAAATTATATTTACGCGATATTTAATTTTATATAAACTACAGGTTGTGTATTTGATTCCCACTCATTGTGTCCCTGCGCCACGATAGGCCTCTATAAAATTATTTATATTAATATCTAAAACAATATTTATATTAATATTATTCAATAGGAAAAATAAATTTGCTGATAGAACTTCCACATTAACCTCTATTCTGTTGAAAGCAACCACACTATAAAATGTAAATATATGACAGTTTCTTGGACGGTTGGAATTAAATCACGCAAAGATGTTTGAAATTATGGATAATACAAATGTGTATAATATATGGCCTATATGAAACTTTTCTTTTTTTATTAGGGTAGTTAAAAGGAGCCTGGGAACCTATTGTTACCTGTTGTTATGACACTTCGTTCCCATTAAACACTTAGGTACGTTACCTACTTTCCGTAGAATTTTCGAGACAATGTCTACAGGATTCAGCGGAAATTGGAGAAAAGAGTGTCTTAACACAAGGCTCCCTCTGCCCACCATGCTACATGCGGGATACAGCTTAAATCTAAAAAAAATAAGTAAAAATACAAAATCGATGCGTGATAAATCAATAACATATTAAATCGTAAATCTGCTATATAAGGTCTCGCGTCAGCTAAATCACTTGCGTTGTAACAGCATGCGTCTATCTAAGGATAAATAAATCCTATAACACCAATAGGTATATGTATGTAATAATTTAACATTATTTCACTTTTGATTTAGAATATTTTATAAAAGTTCTTTTGTCGTTGAGACATTAAAAAAGGAATAGAAATTTAGTTACGAAGAGAACTTATTATCATGACACTCCGTTCTTCACTTTACAACCGTATTTGAGACATTGCATTTTGAGTGGCAATACTTAACGCCGTCCTTTATCTTACTTTTGTATTGAAATACAAAATATTTTTAATTCCGTGAGTGGGGGGGTGAAGTTACTTGCGCCCGTAGGGTTTCCCATCTCTTCCTGACTGCCCCCTGGGTGGTGCCAAACAAGTAACAACGCCGAGTCACAGGCGGCGGTCAAGTAACCTGCACCAAGGCTACCACAAGCCTTGAGGACTAAAATATCCTCAAAACAGATTGTGGCAGTAGCACCTTGAGAAAGTGCTACTAGGATAATTCCCAACCCCCCCTTTTTATGAAAATGTCACAGAATAGAGAATGCGATTTGTCATGCGATCCGGCTAACCCCCGGCGCACAACTTCCAAAATTAAAAGTATTTGTAAAAAAATTCTAACAAGTAAAGCTTATTACACTGTACAAGAATATTTGGAGGATGAACATGTATGGAATTAATGTCTATTGAATGTCAGGCAGGATATCTGCCTGTATATGTAAAATTGCCATTGACTTTGAAAAGAGCAACTGTTGAGTTTCTTGCCGGCTCTTCTCAGCAGAACTGCCTCCCGAACCGGTAGTAGCTTTTTGTTGACATGTACATTCGACGATTCAAAAGTGCTATTAATAATTTATTTGAATAAAAAATACTTTGAAAATAATTTGAATTTAGACTTTTTATTTAAGAATTATCTACAGAAGTAATTAGTACTCAAATATATCCCAATTCTTTTAGTTTTTTACTCAAAAACCACCAATATTCATAATATTGAACTTAGCTCTCATTTTCACAAAGTTCGTTTTCACCACTTAATATCTCTGAAAGAACGGAAAGTGGAGAACGAAGAGATATGCAAAATATAAGCAGAACTTAGAACAAAAATCTTAATTTACTACTGTGTACGCATGTCTAGCCTGACATATCATGGTCACTACACAAACAGAAATTAACATTAAAATATGTAAGTATCTGAGACGTCAACACGCAGCTATAAGACAATGAAGTAAACTTTTCCAATGAATAAATTTACGAGAACTAGAAATCATATTAGAAATCTTGCTATTAATATTCAAAATGTAAACTCAACAATTTTGATATTAAATCCGGAAACCGGTTCCCAGGCACTGTTCAAAATTAAAAACATTTCCATAACTTCGCTCTGGTTTAAAGATAAAGCGCGGCGCTGAGTTCCGCCACTCGACAAGCAATGCCTCCAGAATTCGGCGAAAACTGAGAAACGGAATGTCTTAACACTAGATTCCCTCTGCCTATCCTGCTGTGTACGGGATAAGGCGTGAAGCTGATTTTTTATTATTTCCACATAACCATGGATGCGGAATCACAACTAAAGGTTACTTTTTATATAAAGTTAACACCTGGCAAGTATTTAACGCTATAAAATGTCTGCTAAAGGGAATAGAATTCCATCTCGAAACGGCGTCAAGTGCTAAAGATCATATCAAAACCTCATTAGTTGAAATGACAAATGTAAAAACTGCAAGCACTTAAAATACCAATTACAAAAAGGAAAACTGAGCTTAGAAAATCTAAGTTCAACTAACTTACTTTACCACTGAAAGCCTTAAAAGGGAAGAACTTTAATATGTAATTATTTTTTTTCAGTTTCACACTGAGTTCCGTATTTGCAGGATAGGAGGATAATAATTTTTAATATAAATCTATATGAGGACGTCGTAGCGCAGCGGCACAAGGGTGTGACTGTAACGCGAAGGTTGTGGGTTCGATCCTCACTCGAGGAAGTGAAATATTTATTTACGTAAGCGAAAAGAGTGGTTCCCTCTGCCTACCCTGCTGTGTGGGGGATACAGCGTGAAGCTGATTATCTATATATTGTATAAATGCATGTTCCTTATACGAACAACAGTTTTTCCTCCGCAAAACGGAGAGACTAACGAGATAACTACAAAGATCCTTAAATTCCAAACAAACTCTAGGACTTTTAAAGTAACGATCAATCATTAGAGTCGAGGCGTCAGCAGGTTTTTTATAATCGACAGCTTTATCACAAGTGGCACTGGTAATTGCCTTAAGCACTGATGTGGACACCATAAAAAACCTTACACTCTCACGATTTCTAGTGTCAATAAAATATTCATTTTTACTAACTATGCTCTTATTTTTTAGGATTCCGTGCCTCAAAAGGTAAAAACGGAACCCTTATGAGATCACTTTCTTGTCCGTCCGTACGTCTGTCTGTCTGTCTACCTGTGAAGAGCCTTTATCTCAGAGACGCTTTGAAGATATCCAGTTGAAATTTTAACCTTTTTAGGAAATTTTAGGATTTGCTGAAAAAATCATATATCTACATTTACTTAAAAAAAGATATGATGCTTTATATCGAAAATAACGCGTTTTTCGACACTAAATCCTAAAAAATAATATACCCTTAAAAGTGTACCCCCCTTTTATTTTTATATTTATACGGAACCCTCGATGGGTCAGTCCGACTGGCACTTAACCGGTTTTTTTCTTAAATAGAAATATTTGAATATGATTTTTAAATTGGCGATAACCAATTACAATCTCGTTATTTTCATTATAAAAAGTTATAATATTTAAAGATATTTTAAGTCATCATAGGAAGTATTGAACTTCATTAGTGGATGTTCATTTGACATTTTTGTATATACCTATATAAAAACTTTATTACATTTAAATCAAATGCACGTCGAAGAAATTGTTATCAAGTGATAGTGCTAATTGTGATGGTAACTATAATCTGCCTGTAGACGTGACGGTTGTGAGTTCAATCCCCGCTCGAAGAAATGTAAACGACCAAGCGACCAAGGCACATATCTTCCGCTTAGAGTCTAAGCATGCAAAATTCTTTTGTTTTCCTTATATACTCGTACATTTTTATACCATGCGAAAGTGTCGACAAATCGACCTTTATTTTATTTCATACAGTATAGAATACAAATCTATTTTAGAAATTGTATAAGATCCCCGCTTGAGCAAAATTTAAATTTACATTTTCGTTTCTTCGCTCTGGTTTACACTTTAATAAGCCAACAATATATGATTCTATTTAAATAAATTACGCTTAAAACTTAAAGACCGATTAAAACTTTATTCTTACTTAACGGCGATACGAAAAATTACGATCTTAACAGCGAGCGTGATAGTAAAGCGCCATTTTATTTTATGACTTATAAAATCTTAATGGTATAATGAGATGTGATACATTTAAAATACACTAATATAAGCATTTTTAACCGGATTTGTGTAAAAGGAGAACTGCAAATTTTTTTGTTTTGTTACCTCAGAACTGTCTGGCTGAGTGAACCGATCTTGATGATTCTTTTTTAATGGAAATGTCATAGTGGAAACGGATTGTCACCTATCAAGTGTGTAACATTGGGTTGCCGGGTTGCCTGTAGCTACCCTGATATATGCGGGAGACAGCGTAAAGCTATAAAAAAACCATACATTTCTATTAATCTGTGAAATTAAGTTAAACCCTTAAGAATGAATTCCGTTCAATCCGTTTCTAACTTTCTTCATAATTTTCGTAGCATCGCTCTTTATTTACAAGAAAATGAAAATAAATACAGTCATTCCCTCCAATGGGGATCGAACACTCAATCAACGGGTTTAAATGATGACCGACTGCGCTACAATGGCCTCAAGTAACAAACCTCCTACACTAGCAGGAAAAACCTATGAAATATAAATATTAAGTATAAACAAACGAAGCAAATCAAGCATATCATAAATAACTATTATGATAAAAAATTAATTAGAAACATTTACCAATTAAAATGCTAACGGGAGTGCGTATGACATATCTTTATAATAACGAGACGATCGCTTTGACGCGTTCAATAACATCCTAGCGGTATAGAGATTGATCCGGCGATTACTTTTTGTTTATTTGTACAGATTTATTAATAAAAACGGTAGCTAAGGTAGTGTTTTGGAAATAGTTTTTTTTTAATTTCACACTGTAGGTATTCGGCATATAGCAGGGAACCTAAGGTTAAGACACTCCGTTCCTCAAACACCGGTCAAATTTCGAGACATTGCGTTGAGTAGTGGAACTTATGTAGCAAGGTTGAAGTTTAATAATTAATTCTCACTAGCAAACGTTTGTAGAAATATGAAGAATTAAATATAATATAATCTCTGATGCAGTTGCAGTCATGACTCATTCATTCATTCACACTGACATGACGACGGTTGTCGGTATGTACAGATATAAAATTCGGAAAATTCAAATTTGGTTTACGAAAACGATTACAATTTAAAAAATCACATTTGTATGGGAGCCCTCTTAAATATTTATTTTATTTAGTCTTTTAGCTATATATTAATAATATATGTCGAAATGCATTCCATTGAAATTCTTATACAATAAGTAACAGTTCGGAAACAGCTTGTACAGTATAGAAGCTGTTTTATAATGTCAGATAATAACATATGTATCGAGATGTTATCGTGTCGAGATTGGCGTTTTATCTCCGATGAGATCGTAGAACGAGATGGTTGTTGATATACGAGATATATTATAGCTTAAATCCATAGACATATGTATATATTGCACAGTTTCACGCTTTTTCACGAATATATTGTATATTCGGCCGACGGCGAGCTTTATATTCCTTCCATTTTCCCATTCTCTTCATTTTCCTTCCATTATTTCCACGACGGCCTTTATATTACGTAATCGAATAATTTGTTAGTTTTGTTGTTGTCCACAGACCAAAAACATTACAACATTATAATATTGTCCGTTGTAGTTTAGTATATACGAAACAGATTTATTAAATCCACCTGCGTTATATCTTCTTTACTTGCATATCAGTAAATATCTAAAAGATAAAGTTTGTCTACGGCTATCTTCCAGATAACATATCTATCGGTGTGTTTTTAAAGGATAAACATCTCGTTAATATCTTGTTTTAACTTAATCTAGGAATAATAATATACAAAAATGTGGTAACGACCGTTCGTTTGTGGAACGGAAAAAAAATTACTTAACTAGGCTTTGGTTAAGCCATCCGTTTTTATAATCGACGTTAAAGGTGTGTAATGTAAAGAATTTTCAGCATATTTAATGTTAATTAAGTATTTATCGAGTGATTTATCATAATAATATGGCTGTGTTAGATGAACTTGTAGGTGTCACTTAGTATATACATTGTATTTTTAACCGACTTCTGTAAGAAAAGGAGGTTATCAATTCGACTGCATTTTTTTTTATGTTTGTTACCTCATAACTTTTGATTGGGTGAACCGATTTTGAAATTTTTTTTTATTTGAAAGGTGAAGCTTAAAAATCACATAAATCTTAAATATGCATTAGGTATGTGCGCGACAGATAGACAAATAACTCAATGTCGCGCCAACCGATTTTAATGATTCCTTTTTTATTTGAAAGGATACACTTCAAGGATAATTTGGTGAAAGTTTGGTTAGATTCCGATTATGGAATTCGGTGAAAATTGAGAAAGTTTGTTTTTTTTAGAGTCGGTGTCAAACTATTGCTACAACAACCTTACTACAATATCTAATTACTAAGTCTGTTTGTTTTACTTGGCACCGACTTCACAATTATAAAATCTTTGTATAATTATTTTACACTTTTTAGTTCGTTGTTACTAGTCGGTTTTTCTTTTTGTTAAAAAATAATTTACAGTGTTAAAGATGGAGACGAAAACAGTAGAGCCAATAGAGTTGTCATAATTAAAAATATTAAGAGATGTCGTTTTGGCGCTGAGTAGAGTAAACGCGAGGGTTATAGATTCGAGTCGACTTAGATAAACCACACAGTTAAATTCCGCCACTCAACTCACAATCAAAAGGTCTTGAAAATTAGGCAAAAAAGTACCTTATCTTTATTTCTTACTACAATGTGCTAACAGTAACTATATTTTATTATAATATAATAAGAAAAACATGTGAACTTTAAGTTTTAATTGCAAAAAAATGATGTCGAATTAATAAACTCCTCCTTAAGGAAGTCGGTTAATTATAACGGCGTTTCCATTTCTCATATAAATATATTTACCTTAATAAGGCAACTTTAGTTACTAGTACATACTCGTACTTAGTACAATAAAAACTAATTATATAATTTGCGTCTTTAAAGTGTTAAGAAGGTAATGTTAGTATGACGTGACAAGAATTATTTTAAAGTAATGGGCCCTAATGGTGGAGTATAAATGTTATATTACTATTGCAGTGGCCGTCGGGGCGCAGGGGCAGAAGGGTGTGACTGTAACGGTTTGTGGGTTCGATTCCCATTCGTGGGAATGAAATGTTATTTCTTAATATTTTCATTTCTACACTCTGGTACCAAGGCAAAAGCCCGGCTTTGAGTTCTAGAGTACCATTGGATCAAAATCATTAAAAAAATCGAATCGAGTGGGGATCGAACCTACACCCACGCTGCCCCATTAATGAAACCAGATGACAAATGTCATTATTTGCCGTCCATTTTTACTTTTTTTACTTATAATTGTTATAATACAACATATATATTATATATATATTTATTTTATTTATATATTCATTTTATAAAGTTATGAATGTAATTCATGAAACATAAACGTGTGTACGATAGTAAATTAAATAAGGGCTCTGTTCACTTAAGGTTAAACAAAAAATCTCAATTAGGATCTATTAATTTGCAAGATTGAATCGTTTAAACTATGTTTGGAAGTATTGGAAGTTGTAAAAACAGATTTAAATACAGAATAGTACTGGCCGCCGGTAGACAAGTTGTTATATGATGCATTCAATGCAAATTTGGACAAAAACGGATGCTATTACGCAGTATTCATTTCTTAATAGCTTATACATTATATGGATAGGATATATGTCAATCTTTTTGTATGCAGCCTCATTATCTGATAGAATATGTTAAATATATATGTTATATTTACACATTAATTATTAATATTATTTAATATATGAGATTTTGTTTCAAATTGGGTAATAAAAATGACTTATACGATTAGTACTTAGTTTTTGTTATCTCTAAACGATGAATTAAAAAATCAAATAAAAAATTGAAAATCATAAGAATGAACATGAATATAGCAAGAGAGAATTTATTTTTTATTTTAGTCTAATAATAATAATTATTATTTTCAATAAAAAAAATAAGAAAATTTTACCCGTCAAAATAGCGACTTTACTGACATAATTTTATTTCTGTAATCGTCAAGTAAATGAAATGTGATTGGCCATTTTTCAGAGACCGGCCATATTGTAATTAGTTTTTATTGTTGTTCTTTTCTTCTAATTATGGCGCTCGGAGCGTACCAGTAATTTTTATTGTTCATTAAATTCAAAATCCAATATGGCAGTTGCAATATAAAATAAAACCATATATGTATGTGTTTTCATCGAGACCAGACCTGCCTTAAAAAAACATACCTACAATTATTTTTTTAATTTTTAGTACCTACTATAAAAATAGAGGTCAGTCATGGCGAAGAGGCACAAAGTGCGACTGTTGTGGGTTCGATTCGAGGAAATGAAATATTACATACATATTTTCATTTCTTTGCTCTGCTGTCGCGGCAAAGCGGGGTATTGAGTTCCACCAATGAACAAATAAGTAAACATTTGGGCCTCCAAAAGCAATATATGGAGCGAGCATATATTAATTAATCAGTTTCACGCTGTATCCCGTACACAGCAGGATAAACAGAGGAACCTAGTCTTAAGACACACCGTTGCCCATTTTGAGCGACTTTTTCGAGGCATTGCGTGTTGCGACGAGCCTTTGCGTTGGTCCCAGAGCGAAGAAAAGAAAATATTAATGAATATAATAATTCATGCCCTCGAGTGGGGATCGAACCCACAACCGTCGCATTACCCTCACACCTTTATGCCCATGAACCACGACGCCATCTAATGAACCTAAATTCACAATAAATGAATAAATAAGTGAATGTTGGGCTGCTGGGAAGCGATATATGGCGCGACAATAAATTCGTAACGGCGAATAAAACTGGGAGCGATAGAGATATCTCCCTACTGCGTCTTGCTACGTTGAATTGGCGCGTGCTATTGAAGAATCACTAAAATGCGTAACTTGGCCTATTTTTTTACATTATAATATATTTTTTAATAATTACTGAAGTTAAATTTAAACATGTATTCAGATCAAGAAGAAAAAAAATAAAGATAAATTCGGAAAAAAAGTACTGTTCACTTATATGATTTCAAATTCTGCGACGCACATTCGTTTCTAAATTAACTTCAGGCAATCTCTATTTTGACTTAAAAGACTAGAAAACAAACAACTGGTTTTTTAAATAGATAAAAAGAAAATAAATAAATCTATTTCACCATGTATTCCACACACACACATTTCTGGAGACATTACGTGTTGAGTGGCAGAACTCAACAACACGCTTTGCGTCGACACCAGAACGAAGAAATGAAAATATATATTTAAATAAATATTTTATGTCCTCGAGTGGGGATCGAATCCACAACCAGTCGCATTCACAGGCACACACCCATGTGCCATTGCTCCACAACTGGCGTCAGTGTCAATAAGTAACTAGGTATTTCAAATCACTAACAATTTGGTGAACTTCCAAGTCTTCGTACCACTAACACTGATAGTGGCTTAGGCTACCCAGCCATTAGCCGGAGATAGCGACATCTACCGAGTAACTAATACCCCGTGTCACACCCGCATTAGGTTCCACTTAAGTAGATTAGATTCAAGGCATTTTGTTAATTATATTGCTTGGTTTTAGGTTTGTTTGTCTTTATTCTAATGGCTCTTTTGTTTTTGCCGACATTTTCCTTTTGGGGATATGTTGTTGAGATTAATTTACAATTTTTAGTCTTAATTTTTGTTTCTATGATAAGTAAAAATCATTATTTGTATATATTTTACATATCATACATCATTCGGCTCTATACTCGTACATGACCATTGTCAATTCTATTTCCACTCGGTGGTTCTTGTAAACTATTTTTCTTTCTAAGTAAATTATTTTTGCTCTGATTATATAACAGACTGCGGCGTTGAATTCCGCTCGAGGAAATTAAATATTTAATTTTCCACTGCACGCTACTCAACATGCAATGCCTCTAGAATTCGGAGGAAAGAAGGGAACGGAAGTGTCCTAATGGAAAGGAAATATTACTCCGTACAAAGCTAACACACTCCGTTCTCATTATTACATTTCCATAGTATTAAGAAACCCTGTTGTATTAACCTTGGAAATATCTTTCAGGTACCCTCTGCCTACCGTGCTAGCGTTAGGCTAAAAAAGGAAGACAAATGTAGAATATTATAGCAGAAACTATTAAAATATTTCATGCACGTACAATGTACAGAAATAAAGTTACTATCAACTAATAATTATTTTATTACGACATATAAACATCAGATAATGTGATACATCTTCCTCCAGCTTACTTAATAGTATATCAATAACTTAGTATTGATTATCAATAAACTCGCCTTAAACGGTTCTAGTTCTAATTAGCGACCACTCGACCATCAGTGACCACTAACCACTGAACATAATGAGTAATAAAATGGTCTGTAATGGCACGTTATGGTCTAGTTCCAGATCTGCTGATACCCTATAGCCTGGCAGCCATGTCTGATATAATTCGAATAGCTTTTACAGAATGTAAATTCGTAATTAAATAAATCTGTTAATTTTATATGTATGTTTTGTCGGAAATTGCTGTTTTCTAATATAAGTAGATAATATAGTTGATACGAGTTCGATTGTTTGCGATGATTGTAATTGCAAATGTTATTTGGGTAATTTTATTAAGGATAGCTAATTTCGTGCGATACTGAAATACTTAATCTGAAAAAAGTGAAAAAAATAGAAGTGTCCCCGAAAGAGAAAATTAAACCTAATATAAATTTTTACTTTAATTACCGTTAAAATTATTTTGTATGGCTACAGTGGAAAAGAGCACAAATCATTAACGCTTCACAGGCCATTATTTTTCAATATTAAAACTTACATTTTACATTTAAAATTAGTTTTCTTTTTTAATAATAACTTTTAAGAATCTTTAAGTTAAGAATCTGAAAATCAATAAATTATATATATAATTGGACACACGCTTGTAAGTAACATAAGTATTACTTTAAACCATAATTTCAAAATAGACTGAACATTTTATCCTCCAATTTAGCTAAATACAAGGCCAGCACTCTAATTGCCACACAGAAATCGTATCCCGGACCACCTCTTACCTATCTTATACCATAATATATCACATGCTGACCTGTAGATTTAGTAAAACGTATTTGGCTCGGGCCTCGTTAGAGTTATGCCTCGCAGAAAGGCATTAATTGGCTACTTAGTTCATGTATTAATGGTTGAAGAACAAACACACCAACTTCGCTAAGCGCTTAAGGGCTCACGTCCCACACGAACTAGTACTAAAATTGATTTCAGTCAATTTAATTGAAACGGCTGTAGATATATAGATATATAGATTGTGAATCTTGTATCTTGGAAGAATTAGGAATAGTTAGTTCTCTCATTATTTTCTAAGTAATTAGAAATGATCAATTATAAGCCATTTAACTCTTAAGTAATAGCTGATAGCGCTGCTTTAATATTTTAGATACTTTTGAACATCCCGCTTTATCCCGCATTTGCGAGAATAGACAGGAGGAACCTAGTTTTGAGACTTCGTTTCCCACTTTCCATTCAATTTTCAAGATATTGCAGCGTTGAGTTCCGCTCGAGGAAATGAGAAATATTTAATTTACTGACGCGCTTGAACATATTAGAGAAAAGTAAAACAGTATTACGTTTAATACTTTTTTCAAGTTTGTGCTGTATCCTGCACACAGTAGGCAGAGAGGACCTAGTATTAAGACACTCCGTTCCACATTTTCCGTCGAAGTCTAGAGGCATTGCGTGTTAAGTGACGAAACTCTACGCCGTGCTTTTGCCTCGATGCCAGAGCGAAGCAATGAAACTGGCCGTGAAAGCCACCCAACCTTAAAATATATTTATTCAAAATGCCAATATATTTTAAATCAAATTTATAAATAAACAATATAGGAATAATTACATTTAAATACAAACAATAAAAGCTGGTAATAAATAATAATACAAACAGTCCAAACTGTAAACTGGTTAATTGTGCCAGTTTAATTAGGAAGTTGTCGCTTGCGCCGCCCCCGCGACTGCCTTTTGTGTTAGTACTGAGTGCAAAACTAACATTACTATATCAATTTTATTATTATTAGAAAATTAATTTCTTTAGTAAAAATGTTCAATATTAAGTTGAAGATACCATGGCCAAGATCAGTGTGTTCTCTTGGTTTTTTAATGAGTTCATAACAAATGTTTTCAGTAAGACAAAATATGAAAAAGATATCGCAAATAAACAGAAAGTAGAGATCAAAGTACTGCAGACGATAACCAGGCATTCTTTGCCTGGTCAATAAGAGATTTTATTAATAAATAACCCTTTAATCACGTTATCATTTTATTATATACAAATTTTAGGAAATCTTTTCTTCTAAATCTATTCTCAAGTTAAACAATTTCAATATAAAATAGTAAAACTTAGATTAGTTTAAGTAATCACTTCTGTCAGACGTCCCGAGATCCTCACGTATATTTTTTATAATTTAACTTTATATATGTACTAGCGGCCCGCTCGCGGTTTCACCCGCGTGAACTATGTTATTATTAATTTCTGTCTCCATGGCTACGTCCTAGTGACGTCTATGCAAAATTTGAGACTCCTAGCATTTGTATTAACGAAGTTTCATACAAACTTTCGACCCCAGAAACAACCCCTTAGAAATCGAATATTGCAAATTCCCGTCTTAGCGAGCACCTACGTCCTATAAGTAACTCCTGTGTAAAATTTGAGATTCCTAGCACTTGTAGTTTCTGAGATTTCGTGATGAGTGACCTTTCGATTTTATATATATATAGATTATATATTGAAAAAGAACTTCACTGTGAAAAATATATATTTAATTCACATTTAAAAGATATATTTTAAAATTGACACAAAAACAACCCACAAATACAATATGCCGACCATACGCTAATTAAGCTAAATTTTCGAGCGATGTCGCCGCTTCATTTATGAAATGCGGTGTTAACACAGGAATTCTTGTACCAAGGCGCCCACACGCTACAATCTGCCCTGTATTTGTGCATAACAAACTATCCCGATATAGAGATTAGATTATAAATCTTACTTGACTCTCTGTCGCTATCGTATACACGCTTTACGTAAACTATCGACGTTTATTGTTACCTAATTTATTGCAGGTATTTTCTATTGGAAAACTATTATACTGTTGTTTTTATATGGATTGATATGTTTAAACTGAAGTCAGATTCTGGATTTGTCTATATTATATGAACGTAAAAGAATCAAATCTTATATCTTTAGAATAGATTAAAAGTTCCATATTTAGTGACATTTATAACTTTATTTATCCGTTAAAATTAAAGTGTTAATTTTCTTAAATACGTAAATTTTTAAACTGATTTTTTAAATAAAGAGGAGGTTCTATATACATTCGTTTAGCATTTATCTCATTACGAGCAAGTTAGAACCTGATGATGGAAAAGGAACCCTCTAATTTTATAGACACCTATAATGTCATTCACCTTTCATATATATATTTGTTTCTTGTAGTCGTCATTTGATGACATTACTGAACTGATGATGAGGATAGAAGACCCAATTCGGCAAAAATGAGGAATTTGGGTGTTTGGGAATTTCCCGGATTATCTGGAAATTTGGGTCTTTGGGTGTTTGGAAATTTCCCAATCTGTTCCCTAAACAGTCACCTAGACGTTATTGAATTGAATGATTGTTATGTATCTGTAGTACTTACCTAGCCTTCTATTGACTTTTTTATTTTTTCATTTATTCCCAATCTGTTCCCTAAACAGATTGGGAAATTCCGAAACACCCAAATTTCCAGATAATCCGGGAAATTCCCAAACACCCAAATTTCCAGATAATCCGTGTTGAGTGGCGAAACTCAACGCAGCGCCTTGTCTGAAAATCTAAATATTATAATTCACACCTCATTAATAACTTAACAAAACGCACGTGCGCTACCAGTATTTATGCAAATATGTATAACAAACTCCAAAGATGGAAATTTCCCAATCTGTTCCCTAAACAGTCACCTAGACGTTATTGAATTGAATGATTGTTATGTATCTGTAGTACTTACCTAGCCTTCTATTGACTTTTTTATTTTTTCATTTTTTCCCAATCTGTTCCCTAAACAGATTGGGAAATTCCGAAACACCCAAATTTCCAGATAATCCGGGAAATTCCCAAACACCCAAATTTCCAGATAATCCGTGTTGAGTGGCGAAACTCAACGCAGCGCCTTGTCTGAAAATCTAAATATTATAATTCACACCTCATTAATAACTTAACAAAACGCACGTGCGCTACCAGTATTTATGCAAATATGTATAACAAACTCCAAAGATTTATCTCTAACGACAACGACGAATCTAACGACAGATCTTAATATTCATATACCGTAGCAATTTAATCTTCAATTCATACGACGTCTCTAGATTTATTGGTCTGCTCCAATATCTACTTACTTTGAGGTTCCAGGCACGGGCCTGAGTCACGACCGCGGTAGGAAGTCGAAATTGATGTCAGATTAATTGTATCGCTTAATTGAACTATTCGTCGAAATGATTTAGATAGTACATTTAATATTGGGTTATTGGAAATTCTACTTTGTTGGTAATTTTGTATTTAAATCGAGGAACTAGCGACCTAATGTCGCTTTGTTTAGTTTCTCTTATTGTTATATTATTATACAAAATATTTATATATATAAATGGTAGCCTATCGGGTATTGTGATACATAAATGATATTCTATATAAATATAATAAATCAGCTTCACGCTGTATTCCGCACACAGCAGGGCGGGCAGAGGGAAACTAGTGTTAAGACACTCCGTTCCCCACTTTCTGTTGAATTCTGGAGGTAGTGGCGGAACTCAAAGCCGCGCTTTGCCTCGACACCAGAGAAGAAATGAAAATACAAATTAAAATAAATATTTCATTTCCTCGAGTGGGGATTGAACTCACAACCAGTCCATTATGCAGCACACTTTATGCCTCTTCGCCACGACTGGCCACTTAGGTAATTGTATAAAAATTCAGGCAAAAAAAAGTGCGGCCAACGACTAAAGGGAAACCATAATTACGTTTCAAATTGCTCCACAACAATACAGGCTACGAACAATATAAAAATACCTTTAACCTTCTTATTAATATATTAAAATTGCAATTTATTATCTACTCGTAAAAATATAAAGATCTTAATGAAGATAGAAAGGAACGTGTTATATGGGTTACACAAGTTTAACTTTTATTTATATTCTTTATTTGCAAAATAAATATAAATAAAAATAAAAAAAAATGTACAATAGCCGGGCTTAACGCTTAAAAACATTTTTCACATTCTATTATTTATAATTATTCGATAATGCCCTTTTGTATAGACAAAGTATTCTCTTTGTTAACAATAAACACCTGGACAAGATCATCGCGTTCGTGTCAATTGTCAGCGATATGAGATAAGGTAGAAGCCAACGTACTGACAGCATATTACTATTACAAATAAGAGAATTCATTTTTATTTTCTTTTTCACGCTGTATCCCGCACTCAGCAGGGTACGCAGAGGGAACCTAGTGCTTAATTTCGTTTGCTATATTTGCACTATATAGGTATTTACATCTGCAACTGCAAATCAAGTAATTTGCGATATTAGCAAACAAAAGGCCGGTCGTGGCGTAGCATAAACGCGACAGGTCGTGAGTTCGATTTCCACTCGGAGGAATGATTTTTTTTAATATTTTCAATCCCTCGCACAAAGGGCGGTGTTGAGTTTCGTCACTCAACACTCAATGCCCCCAGAATTCAGAACAAAAATGAGAACGGAAGTGTATTAATGGGAACGGAGTGTTTAAGAAAAGACTAAGTTCTCAGATTCCCTCTGCCTACCCTGTTATATGTGAAATACAGCATGAAGTTAAAACAAAAACCTTTAATTTTTATATCTTTTACAACATCACGCTATCACACATATCAATCGCTCTCCGTTCTCCGCTTTCGGCCGTAATAAAGACAAGAAATATAATTATATTATTATTTACTTTCAAACAAGGATTCAAGTACCAGTTCTTATAGTAGTAGCTACGCTTCACTGACATGCCATCTACGACGTATAATTAATATAAGTGCCTATTATACTGACAATCGTTTTGTTTACTTTAATTATAAAATTTTCCTATTTTAAAGTTCACTTCATTCAATGTAAGATCTCAATATAATCTATACAATTATTTAGAATATAATTGTAAGGTTAAAAATTAAATGAAGAATAAAAGGGAAAAATTGATACGTAGATTTAATTACACATTCTGTATAGAATAATAATAATATATGTGTATAAATATGTATTTGTACAGCGAGAAGATGAAAATAGCTCACGCTGTGTCAAGCCCTAAGCGATCGTGACGATATATAGACCGACAGGGCATTTTTTTTTAGTCAAAGAATGCTCTTTAGCATTAAGCCGGCCTATTATACGTTTTGTTTGTGTAATTACGTGCAATAAAGTATACATAAATAAATAAATAAAAAAGTCAATAGAAGGCTAGGTTGTGTACTACAGATACATAACAATTATTCAAATCAATGCATGCATTCAATTCAATGCATAACAAATATTTAATTATACATTGCCTTTTTCTTTAGGGGAAGAAGAAAATCAGAAAATACTTTTTCCCTTTTAACACTTTAATTTATAGATTAGAAATACCTATTTCAACATTCACTAAATACTAAATATTTAACTGTAATATATAGTGTAGTGTCAGGAACATTGCTATCAACGGGGCTTGTCGCCCGCAGATCGATCCTGACCCCGCTGACCCGGCGCCGGCGCAGGTGCTCAGGAAGTGCAACACGAAATTTACTTATGCTTACTATATAAAATATATTTTAGAAAATACTGTTGAATATTTATTAGGCTCACAAAGTGGAAGGTGGGGGGTCGGTTAAACTTCGAAAACATATATTAAAGGTACTGGAGGAAGGTCACGTAAAACGCATGAGGATCCCCCGGGGGCACGAATGAAGAATTTGATGACAGTGGACGAGGCGAAAGAGGATGCAGAGACCGTAGCGCTTGGCGCTCCGTTCTCTCTAGCTACCCAGCTAGGGATATACTTAACACGCAATATCTTACGCACTATATTCCCTCTGTCTTAGTCTTTACATCCGTCCGGATGTTAAAAAAGCGGAAATTATTGAACGGATTTATATGAAACTTTATATAAATATAGCCCATACATCAGAATGAAACATAGGCTACACTTGTAAACGTAAACATGTTTTATAATTTGGCTATAAAATAACAGTAAATTTAAGCGGGCGAAGCCGCGTTGATTCTAGTATATTAATACCACGATGTTCCGTTACTCCTGTTATATTAAATCTGATATTCCGTTACAATGAGAGCACTTGTAAATAATGCATCGGCCATGATGATAGCCGCGGGACGGTAGCAATGTGCAGAAGGATTCATAGTGCATTGTGTGAATATGAACTCTTATTTTATAAACATTTTAGATATATGTGGTTTGAAATAATCTATATTACATATAAAGGTTTATTTTGATTTGGTTGAACGCGCTTCCCAAAATCCCGAATTTAGGCTCTAAAGAAAAAGAAAGACCCTACATTAGTTTATCTCGACCCCTCGAGCTCTGCTGTGTGGGATGACCCATGAAGCCGAAAAAGAAAAAAAAAGCACGTTAAGGAATTTAATCCGCGTATCGTTAACACATATAGATTAGATATACATATATACATTTTACAATTACGACTATACGAGTATAATAACATTCATTATACGTCACATTATTCGCGGCAAGTTCACAGCCATTACAGTTTTTGTGGATAAAGCCTTTCTTAGTACAATATATGCAAAAGTTTACCGTCTCTCGCATATATACTACTTATTTAACATTCAAATAAAAGCCATTACACTCGTTTGTCCCTTCGGTGTACTTTGATGCAGCTAATAAAATGAATAATAAAATATTTTTTTGTTATTTGCATTGTTTCAATAAAGCCATTTAATTAAAAGTATGTATGATGCGAAAATACAAAGTAATTTACAAACAAACAGACAAAAAATAATGAATTTAAAAGTAACGAGTGCTTTTCGTGACAAAAGTTGATGCATTCTTCGTATAGAAACGTCACTTGTGTCACGTCCCCTATTAATAAATGTTAACATCGTTTACAGCTTATTAGAGTAAAATATAAGTCTATATGACCATAGACTTGTATATGGCGATATTGCTACTGAGTAATTAATTTTTTTTACAAACATAATTGTACCGGCGAATACCGATGTATAGATTAGATAATGAACGGTTATTTATCAAAGTGTTTATAAACGATAATAATTTAACTTAATATGGCGATGACAAAATACTTCTTTGTAGGTCTCTCAAACTGTAATTGAAAGTTATTGTTTCTTAATAAATTGTTTCTCGTCTAAAAATGATACTTTACTTTTATTCGCATCGAAGTATTTATTGAAGAATATTTCTTACTAGCGTTATTTTTATATTTATTTTTAGTAAAAGATAAAAAATAAAAAAACAGCTTTACGCTGTATCCCGCACACAACAGGGTAGGCAGAGGGAATAGCAGAGGGAATAGGCCTAGTATTAAGACACTTCGTTCCCCATTTTCTGGCGAATTCTGGAGGATTTGCGTGTTAAATGGCAGAACTCAACGCCGCGCTTTGCCTTGACACCAGAGCGAAGAAATTGAAATATAAACGTAAATAAATATTTCACTCCTCCATCGAACACACAACCGTCGCGTTACAGTGGCACCCTTGTGCCGCTGCGCTACGACGGCCTATGCATAGTACTTGGCCTTTATTATTAAATCGTTCAGCCAAGTGGAAAAAATTTAAGTATATATTCTCTTAGTTCCTCTCATAGTAATAAGTATTAAATAAATTGTATCATATCGGTCGTAGTAATATAGATATATGAACATTCAAACTTTTACTTGTGGCCCCACCCTCTTGGATCAAGAATTGTATATATCAGCTTTAAGTTCGAAATATAACTCTGATCGCAGACACTGTGAGTTACATAGAAATAATTAAAAAGATGTCTATAACTTTTCTCGATAAATAGACCAATTAACATAAAAAGTAAATTTCTAAATTTGACTAGTAATGCAATAAAATGGTGATCCTTCAAATAAAAAATGCATTTTTTCTAGATTTTTTAGGGTTTTAGGAAGACTATTCATCTCGAGATCGAGTATATGCCTAAAGCTTAAATTGATATCAAATATTTAGATCTACAGTCCCTTTGAAAATAGAAAAGCTTCTAAGTCAACGCAATCGAAAGATACAAGCATTTATGCATTGATTTTCCTGTAATTTTTATGAAATTTGTTTTTTTTTAAGTTTACTCAGATCGTACACGGTACGTTTGCTTCCAGCAAACACTTAAATGCTGAATATATAGCTTCATCGCGGAACTACGTAAACCCTTGCACTATTCATGACAATATGAAAACATCGCTCGGGGGTCCCATACAATAGCTATCTAGTACTGAATCACTATGACATGATTTCTATTATTCATATGCATCGAATTTGCCTCCGGGTGCCTGCGATTCATGTTTGTCGCATTACGTCCTATGAGCTTAGTGTATTGTATTGCAAATATCCAGATATTTATCTGTATAGATAGATATTTGGTCTAAGAGGGAATTCAAACCTGCACTTTCTATGGTTTATTGTTTACTTCATACTCGAGCAAAATTCGTATAAAATATTAATAAATAATATTTATAAGAATTTTTTTTAAAAAAATATCAGCAGGTTCATAGGTTATAGGTTCCCTCCACTACAATTCGATTACAATTTCCATTACTCCATTACAATTCCATTAAGATATTTCCGTTGCCGTTTTTCTTTCCGTCCAATTCTGGAAGTATTGCGTGTTAAGTGGAGGAACTCTACACTTTGCCTCGATACCAGTGCGAAAAAATGAAAATATAAGTTTAAATAAATATTTCTTGCCCTCGATAGGGATCGAACCCACAACCAGTCCATTTTACAGTCACACTATATGCCTTATACTTAAAAATAACTATTTATGTTTAATTTATATAGACATTTTCATTTAGACATTTTATTATAGATATAACTGTCGCATGTTTGCCACATGTGCCAATAAAGGGAAACATGTAAATTAAATAGACATTACGGTCGTAAAGTAACCCAAATAAATAGAAATTTATTTATAACGTAAATTTATTTATACCATTACGTAAATGACTTGTACTCGTAAATTATTTAGAATAAATCTCATTTAACAATTTATTTCTATTGTTTTAATCACACTGATATATGAATTATTTCTCGGAACCAAGGGCGATAAAGCTGAAAATCGATTCAGCTCTCATAAATCTTCACTGTCCAGAATCGATTTTATTATCGAGTTTCTAGATATCGAGGTACTATCGCAACTCAATAGATTAGTGTATCCAGCCATCTTCCTATTTTCATGCTTTTACTTTTAATCAGAGCAAAGATTACAAATAATTGATAAACAGCGAATCTGATGCGATTACAGAATGTCTGTCCTTTCTATTCAGAAAATATGGCGAGAAACAACATTAAAATCGAATCGAATATACAGTCTTCATTCAATTTAATAATTTAAATTAATTAATTTATGATATATATTTTTTCTCTCGAAAGGTTGAATTAATTTCTTTTCTTCGAATTCTTGGGGCATTACGTGTTATGTGGCGGAACTCAATACGGCGCTGCGCTTTCCCTCGGCACCAGAGCGAGGAAATGAAAATATTACATATTTCATTGATCCGAGTGGAAATCGAACCCACAATCGTCTCGTTTATAATTATATACACCGTGCCCGTTGCCCGTGCGTCAAGATGGTCTCAATGTAAATACATATGTCACACACATTATATTATATTATTTAGGGGTCTTATTTGTGTAATTGCTACACAAATAAGACCCCTATTATGGACGTTTTTAATTATAATCTTATGAACAACGAAAGTACATGATTCTACTCGTAAATATTTCTTCTTATCAAGCATAATTATTTTAGTGTAATTTTACAACAATTAAAAAATTTAAATAATTGTGAAATATTTTCAATTAAATCATTTTCATCTAGCTTCACCACAGTAATCTATATATATAAAAGGACTTGTCCTCACTGACTGAGGTAAGACGCACGCACAGCAGTAACCGCTTTGCGTAGAAACGTGGAATTTGGACAGATGTTTACTTTTGTAATCTGGACATCCACTAAGAAGGGATTTTGGAAAATTTTAACCCTAAAGGGGTGAAATAGGGGTTGAAAGTTTGTATGGAAAAAAAATTAAATCGGCACCAATTTTTATAAAATTTGAAATTTAGATTTTCAAAAGTATTTAATTGAACACATGTTTCGTGGTTTTCTAGAATTCTCCCCCTAAGGGTGCAAATAACGGGTTGAAAGTTTGTATAGATTGTTTTTTAAATCGGCACCAATTTTTATAAAATTTGAAATTCAGACTCCTAAAAGTATTTAATTGAACAAATGTTTCATGGTTTTCTAGAATTCTTCCCCTAAGGGTGCAAATAAGGGGTTGAAAGTTTGTATGGAAAAATCTTTAAAACGCCACCGATTATTAAAAAAATTTAAATGTAGACTCTTAAAAATATTTAATTGAACATGTGGTTCATGACTTTCTAGAATTCACCCCCTAAGGGTGCAAATAAGGGGTTGAAAGTTTGTATGGAAAAATCTTTAAATCGCCACCGATTTTTATAAAATTTGAAATTTAGAGACTTAAAATATTTTTAAGTTAAAATATTTTATTTTTAATATTTTTCATTGAACACATGTTTCGTGGTTTATTAGAATTCACCCCTAATTACGCAAGTGAAGCTGCGCGCGTCCGCTAGTTAAATATATATAAAGAAATGGTCTTCATTTCCTTCAACTTTACTATATGAATAAAAGGTGAATCCAAAACGCAATTATCTTATTATAAATAAAAAACATAACGTTTATCACTAACTTCATAATAACAATCCATATAAAAAATAACCCGCCAATTAAAAGCTGCCACAAAAACTGAAAGTTAACCTGTCCGTGACTAGTTTGAAAATTTACAAAGGAATTCCATCAAAATTACATTTAATTATTTATTTATTTATGTACATACATCTTTATGACCTTTCTCCTTTTTCTTTTATATAATTAATCTTTTAACGTGTTTGAGATTAACATTTTTAATCAAAACGATATTTTTTAGGGTTCCGTACTTTTTAAGGGAAAAAAGGAACCCTTACAAGCTCACCCTGTTGTCCGTCTGTGTGTCTGTCTATCTGTCTGTCAAGACACTTTATCTCAGGAACGTTTGGAAATATTGAGTTAAAATTCAAACCATATACTCAGATCTACAGCTCCATGATTTCCTGATAAAATACTTTCTATATTTACTTAGAAATTAGTCAGCTTCACGCTGTATCCCGTACACAGCAGGTTTGGCAAAGGGAACCTAGTGTTAAGACACTCCGTTCCCCGCTTTCTGCCGAATTCTGGAGGCATTGCGTGTTGAGTGGCAGAATTCAACGCCGCGCTTTGCCTCGATACCATAGGGAAGAAATGGAAATGTAAATGTAAATAAATATTTCACTTCCTCGAGTGGGGATTGAACCCACAACCGTCGCGTTACAGTCACACCCTTGTGCCGCTGCGCCACGTCAGGCATTTTAAAAAAACATTTTTTTAAAAAACGTATATAAACTTTAACGTTATGTATAACATTTATTTTATCAATTACTTACACTAAAGACCACATCAGAGTGTAAAACAAAAACAATATTTATTTTCTTTTTTATTTTTTCCAGATATGACGAGAACTAAACGCTGGATGACCTATAGCCGGGTAACATTTTAAAAAGAAAGTCCATAAAATATTATATTTACTGTGGAATTCAATTAATGCTATCAGATAACATTGAAATATGAACTTTGCTAGAGTGCACGCTATAACGGCTGTTCCACAAATTCGATGGCAAATTTTAAGGCGTAATAAAGATTTTTTGTTTTTTCTAAAGTATTTTTTACATATTTGAATTTTTATATTTTAATCTTTCGTGATTTATAAATCACAAATAACGTACTTTCGGTATAATTTAAATATTTATTTTTCTTAACTTCTTTTATGTATAGAATGGTCTTTTATAAAAAGGATATTTTATTACGGAACCCTTAGCTTTAATTAATATCCATATTAATGCTTGAAGCAAACATTTGGTACATCGATAAAATTGGGGGTGGGGAACGGAGTGTCTTAACACGAAGTTCCTTCTGCCTACCCTGCTGTGTGCGAGATACAGCGTGAAGCTGATTTGTTTATTTAATTTATTTGATAAAATTGGGAACAGTTGTACTATATACAGAGAAGTAGAAATGATGCATTAAAATACATTACAAATACACCGGAGCGAAGAAATGGAAATATTAATTTTAATAAATATTTCATCACCTCGAGTGGGATCGAACCCACAACCAGTCGGTGTTCCAGTCACACTTTGTGCCTCTGCGCCACGAGTGGCCTCAAATATAATTGACTTCATTATCCTTGTATTATATCTGTAAATATTTATATATAGATATACCTAAATATTTACTTATAAGAAAATAATTGTACCTACCGCAACAGACGCGACGGCAGTCGTTCGTTAATTGGATAAGAACTGTATCGAAGTCACATCTATCGAAGAGGCCCCCATTATAGTAATAAATTGATTATATCAATATAATCTGTCTGAATATCTTATAAGTATGAAATGAAGTCTAGTTTTTACCTCTTATCCTTCCTTTTATCTCTTTTAAGCAAAAATAATTTATAATAATAATATAATAGAGGCCTTCGTAACACAGTGGAGCTTTTGACTGTAAGTGTGGTTGGTGGTTCGTTTCCCACTCGGAGGAATGATTACTATATGAAATAATTTTCAATTCCCGACAGTAGTAGACGTTTGCCACTCAACACGCAATATTCTGAGTCATAAGGTGCCAAACGGGGTCATAAGCTTCCCTCTACCCTTTCCCTACCCTGCAGTGTGCGGAATACAACGTGAATAAATATACGTTATATATTTCCTCGAGTGAGAATCGAACCCACAACAAGATGCAGTTACAATGGCACGCCCGTGCGGCACGATCGGCCTTCTTTTTTTAAACTATAATAATAAAGCTTTTACATCATTTTTTTCTTTAAATTATAATTATATTTGTATTTTTGTGTGCCTCTTACAGGAATCGTACCCGGTATATTCGATATAATGTTATTTTTATAAGCTTATTGTAATTTGCACATACAATTGGAATCTGATTGGAAGAATTGTAACAAGATTTATAAAATAATTATTTTATACTGTTATTTATAATCATTAACAATTTAATATGTAAGTAAATATATATGTAGTTGGAAGTGTAAATCAAAGTGTATGTAACGATAATAAGTATATATCTCTAAATAGGAGTAGGGGGAAGAAATAAGAAGAAATGAGAATATCCCAGCCTTGGTGAGGGTCTTGGCGGTCTAGTGGGTGTGCTCAGTTCTTACTGGCCTGCTAAGTCCCAAGCTATGGTGGGAATACGCAAGGATCATCAACATTATCATTATTACCAAATTAAATATTAATTAAAACCCGTCGTGGCGTGGTTGTGAGTTCAATTCCCATTCAAAAGCAGAGGCTATATGCGGGATAAAGCGTGAAACTATTTATTTATTTTGTTTTATATAGTACACCTGCAAACCGCACTGTCTAACTGTCACAGAGCAATCTATCATTACAAATCGTTGTCTTCATTATGAACTTAATTAGTCGTATGTAGCAACTTTGTAAGAATGTTGTATTTAATCATATTTTTATTTTACTCGCTGTTTTTTGTTCTTTTGTCATTTATTGTATTTCTAACACCTTGATTTATTATTTTTTTGTTCTCATGGCCTATATTTTATATTTATTTCCTTTAGAAATCATTTTAAATTGAATTATTTTTTACATTGTATTGGATTATGTTAAAAGATTTACTCGTACTTTGCTTAAAGCCGACAGTCCATGTTCTAGTTCTTGAACTACAATACAGATTAATTGCAATGTATAACTGTCAATGTGGCTTAAATTGGTACTGTTTGAAGTCGCCGACGCAAAGCCGTTGTAGATCAACAAACATATATGAAGTAGAAAGCTGGGGAAATTTATTTAAGTAGGTATACGAGCGTTAGTCTCATATTAACAACCTAATAAAAAAGTGGTTCTTTGGTTTTTCCATTTTTCGTATTAATTAAAATTGATTTTTATTGTATGATTTGTTGTAAAGTAACTATAATTAATTTTTGTATTATATATTTTAAACCATTTATCCTCTATGTACATATGTCTTTCAACGAAAAGTAATCAACTGTAAAAAATTTTATAGGAAAATAATATATTATAACGTCGATAAAAAAAATTATGTAACTCAATCAGTGTCACAATAAAAAAAAATTGTATAAAAGTAGAGTAAAAAAAAATTGGTTTAAAAGGAACTTATGCTTAATTATTAATAAAAATATGAGCTACGCCACTTTACCTTTATCATCCTAGTTTCTACACAAAATTTACATATATATAATATATTGTACCAGTTACGAATTATCTAATCGAAGATCTTTTGCATGACGAAACTTATTTGAATTTAAGCCTCTCTCAACACAAACAGTCCTGTCTGGTTATAGCAGTTTAAAATAGAATTATTCTAAATGTCTTACAATCGGTTTGTTATCGCGAGTGCGATCTCGTTCATTTGCTCGCTGCTCGCTTTATAGGCTGTGACACGTGAGCGCGTTGATGTCTAATGCATGTAATGGTACTGTCACTTACAAATGTTACAATTAAACGTTATATTCATTTGTAATTAACTTATTTGTTTTGTATTTTATAATTTATTACAGTTGTAGTGGTATACAGTTCTATTATAATTATTAAAAATGAAAAAAATGTATTAAGATATAAATTATTCTTTCTAAAGCTTTTGTCGCTCTATTGTGTAAATGATGATATGTATTTTGAGATATACGTTTTAAATTGTATAATTGGTTTTTGGTTATGGTAATTATTTAATTTTTCTTTTTACATTTTTAGTAAAAATTCTTTTAAATGTTAAATAAGAATGCACTGTCATATAATAATTATTGTTTTAGTATTTCTATATAAAAATGTTATTGCTATGTATTGCTGGGGTTTCCTAGCCGCATGTGCTTTCTTCTAAGCAATGCCCTTGGAAATCCCAATCGTGCTAGCAACACCGACTGCAACACTCATCGAACCAAGGAGCAAAAAAAAATCAAAATAATCAAAATATATTAAAAAAAAATAATTAAGTTTTAACCCTTTTCTATTGATCTTCTTGTAACTATGTAACGTAAAATATTTTTCTATCTTTATTATGGAAAAAAACTTTAAAAAAGTTATTTTGCATTAGAGTAAGAAAAAATAAGACAAATTAATGAACTTCAAGATACACAATTTATTAGTCCCAATCATAGCTTTCCTTGAAAGTCGTCACACACTTGACTTTGCTATCGCTATCGAATCTTTCAATCACTTTGTCCTTATCAGTTACGTTATCATCGACCTCATTATTTTTAGTGTTTTTTCTCCGACCATTTGGTTTAGAAATAACATCTGATATGTTTTCAGTGGGTTCCGTAAGCTCAATTTTCTTCGCCGGCGGCTCCAAATCGTCAACCTGCATTTTAATTATTCATTTAAAATAAAAATAATATAGAAAATACATAATATTCTTTGGACTAATAAGCATTCTAACTGTAAACAGTCGACCTGTGCTTGACTGATCTCGATGATCAAAGGAAGACAGAGAACTTAGTATCAACCACCTCCACCCTAAACGATCTGACTCGCCGCCGCCCAATGTCCTACCAGAACGCGAAAATAGGCGTAATTAGTTTATTATTATTTTTAATTATATTTTTGTCTATTTTTTTATATTTCGTAAAAATAAATCCTAAAAACAAATCTGCGCTGCCGTCTACACTTAACGTCAGGGCGGCCAAGACTCGTTGACCGTACTATATTATTTATTCATCCTACATCATACATACATACCTTGACAACGCCAGACGAGGTCCTTTTACGCGTCGTCTGGGGGGTTAACGAAAGACTGTTCGACCGGACTCTGCTGTTCTTCGACTCCACGTCCCGGACCACTTTAGTATCGCTTGCAGTACCTTTAATATGATTTATACAAAAGTACTTTTTAGATGTAAATATATAATTATTTAAAGATTTCAATCGATCAATCAAGAGGCCAGGCACTATGTGGCACTACGAGGAAATTAAATATTTAATATTTCCATTTTCTTCGCTCTGGTGTGGAGGCACTGCGCGGCGTTGAGTTCCGCCACACAACACGCAATGCCTCCAGAATTCGGCAGGAAATTAGAAAAGGAGCGTCTTAACACTAGGTTGGTTCCCTCTGCGCACTCTGCTTCAAATAATTAGTCTTAACATTTTTTTTGGTTACGAAAATTCATATGATTGTATTGAATAATTATTTTTGCGTTAGATCATAAGAACAGAGTAAGGAAAGATAGAATTAAATACAATTTAGAATTTTTACTCACATGAAGGCAAGCCTTAGGTTACAATTTTGAATGCAAATAAAAACAAAAACTATGTAAATCATAAATGTTAATTTTATGCTGCAGTTTATCATAAAGGACGGCATATATTCGTTTCGATGTTGGTAATGTATGTAAAAATTTAACTCAAAAAATTATAAGATAATATATTCATTGTGTAAAAAATACACAGTAGGATATTTAGTACTTTCGCATATTTAACTTAAAATTAATTATACGTTACAAAAATATATAAATGTAAAAAATAAGAGGCCACTAGAGGCGCAGGGACACAAGCGTGTGACTGTAAACAAGACAGGTTGTGGGATCGATTCCCACTCAAAAAATTAAATCAAAATTTTCACTCGAGTAAATTAAATACCAGACTAAGAGTTGAGTACCGCCACTCAACACTCAATGCCTTCAGAATTCAATGGAAAGTGAAGAACGGCGAGTCTTAACACTAAGCTCCCTCTGCCTACCTATAAGCGGGAAAGTAAAAGAAATTTAAGAAAATTATCACGGGAATAATATAATTTACAATTAGAGGCCTTTGTGGCGCATAAGCACAGCGCCTGATTGTGAACGAAACAACTGTGGGCTCGATTCCCACTCGAAGAAATAAATAATTTTTATTTCCTCGCTCTACTAAGAAGAAACAGCGCAGCGTTGAGCCCCGTTACTCAACACGCTACGTCTCCAAAATTGGGAGGTGCGTGGGAGACAAAGTGTCAAAACACTACCCTGCTACAGTGTGCCACAAAAACAAGTTATAATTGACATCAATTGCTTTCGCAACACTGTATCGCTCTAACAGCTGTACAGGATAATTTAAACAGGTATAATAACAGACAAATATATAAAACCATATATTAATAGCAAAAATAATGACAAAGAAAACCCTATAAGGAAATATTTTATATTAATGAGTCTTGAAGTATGAAAGTTATGTAGGGCTCCAAAAGGGGGTCTCAGTAATACTATAACGGTTATTTAATTTTTTCACATTCCTTCATTGAGACAACTATATATAGACATAGATTCTTTATAATGCAAAGTTCAAACCACCACATATTCCAGTAACTTGGGAAAAAAGTTAATCATTTGCCAGACCAAACATAAATATTAAAACTATAATTTTAGGAACTGGAAGGAAGGGTCAATTAATTACATGTCTCTTTCAAAGAAACAAATATCCATACCTATATTATAAATTCGAAAGTAACTCTGTCTGTCTGTCGGTCTTTTACGCAATCAGGGCCAAACCGCTAATTTAATTGTGATAAAATACTCATATAGATATACTTGAGGGTCTCGGAATGAACATAGGATACTTTTTTTTCTCATATTTGTAATATTTTCGATATATACCAATATATTAAAATAAATATTAATTTATTCCGCCATATTAATAACAACCGTCGTTGCTAAGCAACGATTTGCAAAGTTTGTTGTTAGAAAACGTCATCCAAAATGAGCTTGCTAACGCATCTCTCTATTGAAAACTGAAAATAATTTCATAAATATATTTAATAAATATTCGTATAGTTCAAGCGGGCGTAGCCGCGTTCGGGCCCACTAGTAAAAATATATAAGGGCATGAAGGCAACGACACGTTTTCAAAGTACTACTTGTATTTTTATTGGGTACTAGCGGATGCGCGCAGCTTCGCTTGCCTATTTAAGGGTGAATTGAACCCATGAAACATGTGTTCAATGAAATATTTTTAAGTCTAAATTTCAAATTTTATAATAATCGGTGGCGATTTAAAGATTTTTCCATACAAACTTTCAACCCCTTATTTGCACCCTTAGAAGGTGAATTCTAGAAAACCATGAAACATGTGTTTAATTATATACTTTTAAGAGTCTGAATTTCAAATTTCATGAAAATTGGCGATGATTTAAAAAAAACCTATACAAACTTTCAACCCCTTATTTGCACCCTTAGGGTGAGAATTCTAGAAAACCATAAAACATGTGTTTAATTATATACTTTTAAGAGTCTGAATTTCAAATTTCATGAAAATTGGCGAGGATTTAAAAAAAATCTATACAAACTTTCAACCCCTTATTTGCACCCTTAGGGGGAGAATTCTAGAAAACGATGAAATACGTATTCAATACTTTTAAAAATCTAAATTTAAAATTTTATGAAAATCAATGCCGATTAAAATTTTTTTCCATACAAACTTTCAACCCCTATTTCACCCCTTTAGAGTTAAAATTTTTCAAAATCCCTTCTTAGTGGATGTCCAGATTACGAAAGTAAACATCTGTCCAAATTTCACGTTTCTACGCACAGCGGTTACGGCTGTGCGTGCGTCTTACCTCAGTCAGTGAGGACAAGTCCTTTTATATACAGGGTGGAATTGACGGCACCACTTTAAATGAAACCACAGTTTTAACTACTCTATAAAAGCCTAATATAATTCAGAAAAAAAATAATTAACAAAAATGAAAAAGTTATTTTTTCAAACAAAATAAATAATAAAATAATCGTTTTAAAAAAAAACGCCATTTGTAAAGTGTAATATTATCACTCACACACTTACCTGTCAAAGCGGCAACGTCGCACACGCTTCATTCAAGAAATCGAGTCGCAGCAACTAGCGTAGGTATGTAGGCAACGGCGGCGAGCTGATGTTAAATTAACGCAACACTTAGGAATACACTTTACACACACTTTTATTGAATTATTTCTATTAGGTTTTTAATTTTACTTTTGTTGCACTACAAACACATTTTTTATTTTCCCTTAAACTAACACTCATTTTTAACATGTTTACAAAATTATTACAATAATAGCATTTTTTCTCACTTTTTTTAACAATAAATATTACATTTTCTGTCCACATTGCATTCAGCTCGACAATGACCCATATTATTACACTTGAAACATTTAATATTTCTTTTAATTGTAGCATTTCTTTTTACAATTAATGCAGATGATGATGATGACACAATTTCCCTTCGTAGTAGTATTATGGTTTGGAACTTCCAAGCATTCCAATTTTTTACTCCTTCCAGTTTTATTACTGTGCTGTTTCCCTTACTCGTGATTGTTTTTTTTGCTTGTTTTTCTTTTTTATTCCTTCCCGGCAACTTAACCTCCAAATTTCAATACCAACGTCGAAGCGTCGCGTGAAGTAACGCTGTTTTAAACTCGCCAGTATTTCTAATTTTCTACGATTGATGCAATCTTCTTTATTATTGTTACGACGTGGTTTGGGCCCATAACCCATTGTATTTATATGGTTTAGTAAATAGCATTCAGCTATAGTCCGACCCAACTAGTGTTGCCGATCGATAGTCGACTATCGATCGGCTATCGATATTCTATCGATAGTTGTCCGATAGTAGGACTATCGATATTTTAATCGATAGTATCGATATTTTGATAGTGTCGACACTACCGATAGTTCAAAAGAGTACAATACTATCTACCAGTCAGAAAGATATCGATAGTATTGCACTTCGCCGATAGTATTGTTTTCTTTTAAACTATCGATAGTTTCGATACTATCGAAAATATCGATACTATCGATTGTCCTATCGATCGCATAGCCTTTTTTAGATTAAAACTATCGATTGCGAAACAATCGATAGTTTGGCAACGCTAGACCCAACTACTATTGCGTAGAATGTACGCGCCGAACCGATTCTATGGGAATCCCCGGTAATCGGTGCGGCGTGAGCGGGGTGTCTTTGTGCAGATAACAAAATTAATTTTTAATATTGATTGATTGTTTAATATAACACTATAATTCATAATAAATGTAGATTATACTTTTTACGCATGATTTGATATTAAAATAATTAATAAAATTATCAATACTATTTACAAATAATTACTAAATATTAATTTATTTCGTATTGAGTTTTCGTAGGTTCTCGTGTAACATTATAAAACTCGTTTAATATTTAATTTTTATACGATTTTCTATCAAAATAATTAAATAAATATAAATAATAATGAAAATATTAATAAAAAATTTAAAAGTATGTTCGAGAAGTATTTTAGTTAGTGGCAACTATTACAATGTTTTTAATTATCTGTGTAAAAACAGAACTTAGCCGCGGAACGGCTAAGTTCTGTTGTATTTACATGATATTGTTTGACTTTAGACGTTGATTAATTATTAAGTGTTTTAAATTATTTGGATGTTGTTTAATATTAATTTTATCATTAATCGGATTCCTAAAATCGTTATGAATGTTTCGTGATCGTGATAATGTGATTACTGAGTATTTTTCTCAAATGTGAAACTATTGTGTGTCAGTATTTGAGTGTACTATCAAAACATACATTCTTTTAAGACATTTCAAACAAATGTTGAGTTTTTAATATTACTTATGATGTAAATATTAGTGGTAGTAAAAGGAGAATACGACAACGACGATGTAAAACTAATGTTAAATGTAAGTACGTATCTATTGTAGTTCAATATCATTTTGTGTGTTAAAACTTTTGAATATAATTTTGTGGGTGGTTTAATAACCATGAGTTATTTCTAAATAATTTCGTAATAAAGCAGATATAATAAATTGCCTTAAAGTAGGATTTTATTAAACAATTTTAATAAGAGCTTTGAACGTTGTTTAGATTTATTATTATAAATAGGTAATTGAGTGAAAAAGAACGCGAGATATCGTTCTTTCTCGTTCGGTTATGTTTTGACGAATGAAAAGTAGAAGTTTGGCAACGCTTAGTAGTATTTTTGTAGTAGTATGTGTATGTGTGCGTGACACGAAATACAGGTATGGAGAAAAATCGTGAAATGAAAAAAAAATCCTACGTCCAAATTGTTGAGGCATCTTGATTAATTTCTTTAGCTCCGGGTTTGAAATATTTTACCCTATATGCAGTTTCAATTAAAGAAGCGCGGCCTCTTCCACCCTGTATATAGATTATATTTTATTATTTGGGTAGTTTAGAATTTGTATATATATTTTTTTAATGGCAACACTAATTCCCCGTCACCTACAAACATTTGACATTTAAGATGTTTATCTTATGATTAGCGAAGCCTCTTAGAATACTTAATTGCCATCCTTTATTATATAAATTTAATAAATACAATTGTTACAATCAAAATATAAGTCGATTTCAACAATGTCAGCTAAGAAAAAAAATCTATTAATATTTTCACCCTCACGTTTTCCCGCATACTGAAGGATATACAAAAAGAACGTACGGAAAACTAAAAATAATTTAAAACATAATGAAAACTTACACCTATAGCGTTTACAGAGTTCCATGACCATGTTTTTTATGTTTTAAGTATTATCGAATTATGGGGTCTGCACTAACAGATGTATTTATATTTTTTTATTTTTACCATATACTATAGAGTTGACTGATAGAATCTATATTTCTCTCCTAGTACTATTTATTTCAATTTCTGATTTCTATACATAAAAAATCAAATACTTTTCTTGAAGGGGTTTTGAACTCGCAACTATCGCTTTGCCAAACAAAAAACTAAGTCGTACATACGTTATTATCCTACATTGTACGTTGATAGAAAAAAATATTTACATAAATATTTGGTGTTAACGGTTAAGAATCCAACATTTTTCTAAGAGTTGTCAATTCCTTTTAGACATGCATACATACATATATGTATATTTATTAGGAAAGAACTAACAATTAACAAATTTTAATTAAAAACAATAACTAGAAATTAAAAAAGAAAACTACATCAACTGTAAACGTACAAAGTGGATCGACCTATGAAATACCACAGTAACGAGCTCACTAAATGCAAATATGTACTGTTCTTTTTTCTTTGTTTAATAGGAAAATATAATGAACACACATACCTCGACGTGTCATTGCAGTGTTGTCGGGCGAATATCTGTAAAAAACGAACATTTTTGTATATAATTATTAAATAATACAATAGTTTCAAGGAAAAACAACATAACATTATTAAAATGAAACGGTAAACTATTAATTAAAATAATATACATTTAAATATCATCCCCACTCGAGGAAATGAAATTTAATATTTTCATTTCTTCGCTCTGGCGTCAAGCGCGGCTTCGCGTCCCGCCACTCAACACGCAATGCCTCCATAATTCGGTGGAAAGTGGGAGCCAGGCTCCCTCTGCCTACCATGCATGCGGGATACACATATTGTAGAGTTCGCTTCATTCTCTCTAGCTACCTCGCTAGAAAGCGTGAAGCTAAAGAAAAAAAAGGTTATTATAGACACGTAAAACGTTTAAAAATGTGTATAAAATCCACTATTCTATTAATAATCATTTTCTTACTTACATTTATAAAAATAACTAAAATTAGATAAGACCTACAGACCCCTTTAGACCTACATATATCGGAATATAAGTACTTATTTAGGTATTTGATGAACTGTGTAATATTAAAAAGAAAAACAACAATTAATCGATTCCAAGAGGTATTACATGAATTATCTATAATTGTAGAATAGAAGTATAAAAATAAATATCAAATATTCTGCCAGCTGGTCTTTATGCCTTTCTCTTACCTATACTAGTTCCACTCGTGGCTTCGCCCACGTGGAGAACAGCTTATAGTTTGTGGTACGATTATAGTGGATAAGTGACAACACATTATAAAATCCTTGTTATTTCGGTTTTATATTTCGGTGTTATTTTCCAATATAATATTCACGTATTTTACAATTATTCAATCACTACCTACGACCACTATTTAAGGCCAGTCGTGGCGCAAAAGCAGAAGCGTGCCACTATAAATGCGACAGATTGTGGGTTCGATCCCCACTAGAGGAAATGAAATATTTAATAAGAGGATACTTAGCACGGGTATAGGAACAGGGGGAACCGGATAGGCCTTGCCCACCCCAGAAATCTTACTAACAAAAATTTTGCCTCAAATGTCCAGATAAACAATTTAAAAGTACTAAGTAACATAGATGGCAGGTGTCGCCACCATTATTAATCCAACCACCGATCACCATGTAGATGTCAGTTTAAGTTTAATTGGTACCGGAACCCATTCGCTAATTGTAAGTTTAGTAAGTCTAACACTAACGCCCCGCATTCACCTGTCAGTTGATAAGAACGTACCGCCTGTGAGCCAAATTACTTCGCGACGGTCACGACCGACCCGGGAGGTATTTGTGCTGAGATTTAGTGAGATTAAGTACTTTAGTGTTACCACTAGACCTTCATGTTTACATTTTTGATTTTAAAATTTTAGAAGAAACTGTTAGAACGTTAAAAAATGTACTGAGCGGCAGAATTCTATGTTGTATGCAAATCACAAATTCTGCCTAATTTTTAATTATTAAAAAAACGACATGTAAAATCAAATAGAATTTATAACGCCATAAATCATAGACACCAGAGAGAAATTCTTCTTAGAAACACATAAAACAGTAATGGGTTCCCATTACTGTTTCGATATATAATTCGATAAAAAATTACATTCCAATCTAACAGTTTACAAGTAGCTACCAGTTTTTAAATGAATGAGTTATTGTTTATACAAGAGTTATAATCGATCCACACCGAGAGTACGTAATGAGAAAATTATGTTGTACAAATAAAATATTCGTTTTTTTTGTCATAGCAACCGGACTTCTTCTTCATCTTCGCATTCCTGAGATGATCAATTAAATATAGGTACTGTTTCTCTCATATCTTTGCTTTGGTTTTGAAGGGAGTTAACCCATGTTACAATACATGGGTTTCGTGACAATCTATGTTTTTGTAGTATATTATAAATGGACTGACGACCTAAAGAGGTTGGCGGGAAGCGGGTGGGTCCGAAGAGCTGAGGATCGAGTGTGGTGGCGGGTATTGGGGAAGGCCTATGTCCAGCAGTGGACAACCGATGGCTGTCAATGATGATGATGACGATGATGATATTATAAAGGTGTGTTTGGTTGAACAATTTAATCTCCCGAACTACTGGATCTAATTGAAATATGTTAATGTTGGATTATTTATCATTTATCGATGAAATCTACAGGCAAATATACATTTGTAAATCTAGAGCTATCTCGGTTACTTCGTGTCATGAAGTTGATTGTGTCATGATTAACATTATACAAAACTTTTAGTTATTTCTAATCAATTGCACCGGCGAAGCCGCAGATAAAACCTAGTCTTACTAAGCTTGTGAGGATAAATATTGGTTGCAGTATCACGCAAAAACTACTAAACTAATTTAGATGAAACTTTACACTAATACAGTTCGTACATCAGAATAAACAAGCTACAATTTATGTTGTAGACTTAGTGTAATTTGGTTGTTATATAACAATAACTTTAAGTGGCCGCGTTTGGGTTGCTAATCTAATAAAGTGATAAAGGTAAAATATGAAACTAAATTTTATTACAATTGCACTTATAGTTTCCAAATTATAGAAATAAACTAGGTATATATATATATAATATACTTGTTTGTGGCTTTTCTCCACTAATAATGTTTATATTCTGGAAATTTGTAAGAGTTTGTGGTTGACTCTCTTCACCAACAAAGCCATGATATATATCGTAAATGTATGGGACGAATCACCTAGATGGTCGGTGGTGATGGTATATCAAACATTGGACCAAATATGGCTCGCGACGCGCCACGGTGAAGCTATTGATTGACTACTGGGTATTGACTAGTGGCTTTATTAATAACTTTATTCTTGTTTATGATAAAGTCTGCAAAACGTTAGTCTCAGTTGGTGCTTTGGGGAATAAATAAATTTAAATTATTATGTTTTTGTCCGCCGTGATAGACAAGGTGCATGTATTCCTTTGTAAAAACTTAAACTTTAATCCTCACCATCAGTATTAAAAATATATTAAGTATCAATAAACCTAATTTAAAACAAGCTCAAATATTCAGAACCTACAGTACGGTTAACGAGTCGTGGCCCCCTTGAAGATAGCTGTAGACAGCTGTGCAGATTTATTTTTAATATTTTATCTTATTATTTTCCTCCCCACCCAATTAATGCGCAAAAGCCACAATCCATCGCCCATACTATACGTTTGTAACTATTAAAATGTATGAACAGCAAGTACCCATATCAGTGTAAACTAAGGAACCTAATGTATCATGTGACACGTATCCGAGTTCATTCGAAATTCAAACACTGGTCGGCGCGCGCTTAATTACCTCTCGGGCGTACTCACTTAGTTGACAGTGACATGCGCAAGAGTGGCCTTTGTTTTCTGATGAGCCATCACATGAATAAACTTGGACCAATATACGCCAGTATATTGCTGACTGTGTGAACACGATGGCTGTAGGTTCGATTTCTAATAGGGGGAATAAAATTGAATGGAAACTGGGGAACAAAGTGTATTGATATTAAATTCCCTCTGCTATATGCTGAAAAATATTTAATGACATACAACCAAAGCTTTGATGTTATATATTTATTTTAATACCTATATTTTAGAAGATTGTCAAAAACATTAAATAGATGGTATGATAGAAGTACTTTCATTTTCTCAATTAATTCAGCTATTCATTAATTTTAGATAATGATATGGCTGACGCGGGTAACGTTCACTACATCGCATTACACCGAATGGGTTTCAAAGCGAAAACTAAAATATTCCTTAACAAAATATTAACTGGAAAATGTTCCATTTTAACTCAACTAACATCATGTGAATCGAGCCTAATCTGCTTGACCAATACATCTAAGTTGGGCCAATATAATACAAGCGTTATATTTCCCAACGCTGACGGTAACCCGTTATTAGCCCGCGCCCGCTGTCACCCGGGGACACCCGGCGACACTGTTCAAACAACATATGCACATACATCACATTGAAAACAATACCTAGTTTGACGTTTGTCGGTTTATTAACCACGACGCCATTAGATCGATCGCTTTTACTTACACTTTTTGCTGGTAGTACGAGGGCAGATTTAATGGTGAAATATAACGAACTATAACGATAACTATATTAACGAGAAAAGCTTGGAGACAGACAGGCTTAGTGTTATACAGTTTCACGCTGTATTCCGCACACAGCATGGTAGGCAGAGGGAACCTTATCTTAAGCTACTCAATTTCCCATTTTCCGCCGAATAAGTGTAGTTATATTTGGAAAGTATTACTTTCCAAATATACGATAGAGGCAAAGTTGCAGATGGCTTATTTTTGTATACCTAACAGTATTTCGTCCCAAAACATCTCAACGTCGCACAAAATCAATAAATTAAGCAACGGAGACGCGAAACCCAATATTCTTCAAGTCGACAAAGCAGGAAGAGGTTCAAAAACATCCCTGTAACCCAATACGAATTAGTCAAGCCAGTGCGTTAACGTTCTTGTTAATTTGCTACCAGTATTTATTATTACAGCAACAACGATATCGTTGAAAATAAATCACTAGAACCACCAGACCACGAGCTTACACGCCTGCCATTCCAATTTAGGTGCCAAATAAAAGGAATAATGGTGGTGGTGTATGACCAATATGGTGTATCCGTGGTCCGTGGTACTTCAACCCTAACTGAGCAATCACGATTTACTTGTTGCGACCAACGCAATAATAGGTGGGCATACCAAATCTCACTTTATGGGTACGAGTGAAAGATTAAGCGATCATAAATAGAACTTGCTGAATATGAATACAATTTGTTGATCAAAATAGACGATTGTAAATTCATTTGAATTACTGATTTTCCGTGCGACGAAATTTATATGGACGTTAAAATTAATATCGAAATATGAGAGAGATGAATGGGACCAATTGAAAAATCAAAGAATATTCTAAATTAGTATTAAATAATGATAAGTTATTAACTTTTAATATTTAAACTAGCGGTTGCGTTGGGACACAAGCGTGCTTTTGTAAAAGCGGTAGGTTATGGATTCGATTCCCATTCGAGGAAATGAAATATTTAGTATTTTAATTTCCTCACGCTGCTAATGAGGCAAAGCGTTGAGTTCTGCCACTCAACACATAGTGACTCCAGAATTCGGCGAAAAGTGGAGAATGAAAGTGTCTTAATGGAAACTGAGTGTTTAAGCACTAGATTCCAAGTTTCCTTATGCCTACCCTGCTATGCTAAAAGAGAAGAAGAATAAGTAGGGACACGCTTGTTGCCTATGGCCTCAAATGCAATGCAAATAGACGAACAATTAGATCTAAATATACATATATAATTAACCCAACGCGTCCTTGCTTGCTCCGGTCAATCACGAGCACTACAGATTTACTTTGTAAAGAATAACTGTCACCTTTTTACACGAATATTAATTCTTAAAACCGGACATTTTAATTATTTTTACCTTATATAAAAGTGGGCTTATTAGATCCGCTCGAAAAAGGTAAACTATGTTTTTGTGGTCTAGGAGAGTGATGTCTCTGTCGTATCAATTACACTTAATTTATGGCCAATCTCCCTACGACTAGTACACACTGGGACGGTGAAATAACGCATAACGTAAGGGCAAGCGAGTTTTTCATAAGAAACACCTATTCACTTACTGTTAATTGCACCAAATATGTATACAGTGTAGTACTTTTTACTCATTACCATTGATTTCTACGTACAACCCGTAATAATAACATTTTCCTATGAATTACCACCACATTTAAAATTAAAATACACTTACTTTAAAACTTACAATAAACGTTTAAAATTTAGACCGGGCAAAATTGTAAAAAAAAATTCTATAAAGTATTAGTTATATGTGTTATTTTAAAATGAAATATCTATAAGAACTTTTTAGATGCACGCAGCAACTAATATAATTCACCGAATGGACGTTAATGTACGCTACAAGCGTACATATGACAGACGCTAGTATACGAGCAGGTACTAGTAGTAAACTAAAAGTACAGTACTAAATTCAATCATTCCAAGTCAGATACGGAGGCGCTCCTTATACGCCCAGATCGATCGCAATAGGCAAGACGTCGGCACGTCGGATGGTTTCACACCGACACAGTGCTTACTGAATCTTAGATTCGTTCCGTATTGCCGCCTGCCCGCCATCAACACCGCCGTCACCATCGCCGTCACCACCGCCGTCACCACCGCCGTCACCACCACCGTCACCACGCCGTCACCACCGCCGACTAACGGCGAACTATCTTCGACGCCATAAGATACTCTTTGCACAAACGCCGACCAGATCCTATCGCAAGATCTCATTAGCTAATGGCGGGCCACAGCCAATTACACTGAGTGACGTGTCCGGGGCAAATTGTGCGCCGACACCGCATATTTGGGCCTTGCCGTACCATCTGTCAAATATGAGCACGCAATTACCGCCTCTAAACCTATTAAAAGTATAGCGCAAAATCCTGTGACGGCCGCTCGTGGTTTACTCACGAATCTATACGTCAATTAAATACCACGTATCAGTGCAAAGAGGTTTTGCTCTGTTCTGTCGCGTCCATCTGTAGATTAAACACGAACGATATCAGACGCATCTGTTTCTTATGTACGATTAAATAAATATAATTGGCTCGGTCATTACGATTCCTCGCGTGTGCCTCGTAATCGTAAGCTGTGTGGAAGTCATATTAAATAAAAATAAAAAGTATTTATTTCGAACCATTTGTAATCTAAAACAGCTATAATGAAACACGGGTTGCGGAATATCCGCAATGGGCATGCAGAATAAGATGCAAAGTCGAGTAAAATGAATATGTTTCGCGTGAAGCCCTCCCAGTTTCCATTCAGCCGGGCTGATAGAGGCGTGGAACTGATGGTGCGTCGTTAGAGCACCGTCTTATAACACTAAATCGCGGGCGTCGTCGGGTGGCGCCATTAGTACCCCGTCAGGAATAAAGAGCTCGTATTAAGCTAGCGCAATGCGCGCGCGCAGGGTTATCTTAGCCTTTTGTCCACACGCACGCGGAATACCTCGCCGCTCTTTGAGAAATTGGCTACTTTGTTCGAACATAGAAACGTTTAATGGGCTTGTATGCAAATGTTGTAACATAATGAATGGAATCGAACTTAGTATCTCATGTCCTAAGCAAATAATTAAGTGTACATTCTATTTCGAAATTAACTTGGGCTGGCATTTGCTGAGCTTTAGCAGGGTGCTTATATTACATTAAATATTTAAATAAATGTTTTTGAAGGATTGATATTAAAGTTTGTCGAGTGATCTCTTTACTTTTTTGGTTGGAAGGCCTAATCTCAGGAAGTAATAGTTAGAAATGTTTTTTTAGTTAGATAGTCCACATATCGAAGAGAGCGAGCTATATGTCATACGACGTTCGGATACTTAGATGTGTCGTGTGCGGCACATGCTCATGAAATTGATCAATGGGGCGAAGCCGCAAGTTAATAGTATTAAATATTTAAATTAAAAAAGCACAACCACAGCCTTTAGATCTCAAATATTCTTCAACTATTGAAAATCATTTCAGATGCAATGATACTCTCGTAAATAGGTATTATAATAAAATCATACAAAACTTCCATAGAAAAGGCAATAGCTTACAAAGTACAAACATCTATCACGACAATCCGATAGCTTTGATCCACAATATTCGTATTAGAGAATTCTCAGTACATTATAGAATTGAAAACTTAGGGATGACTATTTTTCTATACCGTTATATATTTATTTTCACTTAAATTAAAGAAAAGACTATCTGAGAAATAATATAATAATATAAAAAAAATATAATTCCCTTTTTAATTCAGTTCTTAGCAATAAACGGAATATTTAAAAGGCGTACCGGCTGCTTCATTTCACGGGTGACAGCCCTACGTCTGGTAATAATCCAACACGACGGCAAGCGGAATGGACGAGCTTTCTCAATAATATTCAAGTGGCAACCAGAGTGGAAGAATACTAAACGATTCCTATCTTGAAAACTGTTAATGTTTTATTCGGCTGAACGAACTTAAGCTTACTTCACCCTTTATTGTTCAACTGACGGAAATAAAATTTAATTTATATCGTTAATACTTTTTATATGTCATTACCATTATTCTCATTGTTTTTTTTTCAGTCTTGTACCGCCTATAGTAGGGTAGGCAGAGAGAATACTGTGTTAAAATACTCCGCTGAACACTTGCTGCCCGAATTCGAGAAAAATTTTCCGAAGGGGGGATCGAACCTACAATTTAAAAAAATAATGAAGGAGCATTTTGGGAAATAGACAAAAAGAACTTAGTGGTACACTTTGTTTTAATTTTTTCTTGTTAAAGACGATGTGTCTAATAAATATATCGGGATCTTAACACCGAACTTTTTTTCAATAAAACCGAGAGAAAACTTATGTTAAAAAAATTAAAAATTCTCCCAAATAAAATTGGAACCTGCACCTATCATATTCAGTTATATACAATCAAACCACAATGATGTGCAATGACAAAAATCACTTTTAATTTTATTTTCGTATTAACTGTACAAACAAACATTTGTCGTTTTTTGTGTGTGTCGTTACCATTCAAGATAAACAAGAAATTTCTAATTTATAGCATTCATATAACAGAAATATATACTTTAAAAAGACTTAACAACATTTAACGCCATAGATGTTTATATTGCCATCTTAATATACGCTATCCTGCCATTTTAGTATGTTAAATTTAGAAAAAAAAGGATTATTTATGGATTTTACCGCTTTGAAAATAAATTATTAACCACCTCTGTTGGACCGATAAGGTATAAACGGTGTATTATACAATGCAACGCCCACGTGGGGATGTATCGCGATGGCTCGAGCGCAGGCAGGAGGCAGTATTTCACACGAGTACTTAAATCAATGCTACTGCTGGGAGCTGGGCGAGGTAAACTATCGGTGGTTTGAGGGATCGCCGCTAGGGTTGCCAGGCGTCCGGATAACGCTGGAATAACTATAGGCTTTTCGCATTTGTTATATATTTTTTTCTATTTTGAAAGAAAATATTTTATAACAAGCAAAAGAGCTTAGTTTTACATACAATTATTTTGTCATATTATTTTTTTTGTTTCACGCTGTATTCCGCATATAGAAGGGTAGGCAGAGACAACCTAGTGTTAAAACTCTCCGTTCGAATTTTCGGGACATTACGCGTTAAATGGCTGATCTCAACGCCGCGCTTGTCTTATTACCAAACCGAGGAAATTAAAGTATTAAATATTTCATTTCCCCGGATGAGAACCCTCAACTTGTCACAATTACAATCACGCACTGCGCCACGAGGACCTCGATATTCTGTCCGGCTATTAGATTTGGGCGACCTGGCAACCCTAAGCGCGACCCAGTTGGCGGCGCGTGCGCACTATCGTGCCTCGTACAGAGCAATCTGTATCACAGATCTAACATATTTGCCAGGTATTGTAAGTATTATAGGTTGAATAGCTGTTAATACTACATTCTTCAAATATTTGGTTTTTTTACGTGTCTAACTCAGTTATAATATGAGATCGAATTCCCGGTTAAAACAGTTTTTTTAGCTTCAAACAATATCCTACACGTATCATGGTAGGCAGAGGGAACCTAGTATTAAGATTATCCGTTTCCATTAAGAAACTTCCGTTGCCCACTTTCTGCCGAACTCTGGAGACATTGCTTGTTGAATTGAGGAACTCAACGTCGCGCTTTGCCTCGTTACCATACCAAGGAAATGACAATATTCAATATATAAAATTTTATTCAAGCTCATCTTTCGTATTTACAATCGTACGATTGGGCTCCTGCGCCACGACTGGCCTCAAAATTTCAATGTACTGGCCTCAATATTTGTTCAATAAAGCTATTCGTTTGTTACATCATTAAATACGCAGTCTATATGATGTCGAAACGGCTTTGCCAGACGACGATAAGAGGGCAAAACTGCAGTAATAATAAATTTTATAAAATCTACTAATAAGGCTTTAAATATTTACTTTTCTTAATACCACCTTCAAATGTTAGACTTCCATTAAAGTAAGAACTAAATACAATGGCTACACCCACACTTGGGGAAATCAAGATGACCCTAGAAGAGAGTGGACAATATTTAATAGAAGGCTTCAAAGATTTAAATCTGGCTGATTTAAACCCATTACCACCGCTATCAGAAGCTAGAAAATCGCGACCCAGTTTAAACGCGTGCGCATCTTTATCTCGCATAGAATACTGAACAATGCAGATCTAACTGTTCGGGTATAATTTGTGGTACAGATACAAGTTTACAGATCTTTTTGAGTCACACAGAAAGTATGCCTTATATAAAGAAATTGAATAAGAAGGATAAAGGTTTCACTTATTTGCTTATACAAAAAATTAAGAATGTAACATATCTAATGTTAGGGAAAAACTATTTATACTTACATTTCAATTCTGAAATCATTAAAAGCGTCACCAGAGCATACATTTTTTTTATGGAATAGACTAGGCAAACGAACCTTCGGGTCACCTGAAGGTTATATCAAACCAGAGAGCTTGAGAGCTTCCGAGAGCATAATACACAAGTCTTAGTTATTTCCTTTTGACTAAGCGGGCGAAGCCAAAGGTTAAGCTATTATCAATCATGTTCGTAAAACAAAAATAATTCGTCCCGATCAATGAAAACTTAGCTTAACTTTATGCTATATCTTCCACATAGCAGGGTAGAGAGAGGGAACCTGGAAACCTAGTGTTAAAGACATTTCCGTTCCCCGTTTAGAGGAGGACTTCAACGCCGCTATTGCCTCGTTACCAAGTTAACGAGGAAATGAAAATACTAAATATTTAATTTCTTCGACTTGGAATCGAATTCACAACCTAACGCGTTTACAGACACACACGATTGTCCCCTACGCCACGACTATCCTCAAGATTCAATTAAAAATACATATATAGTAAGATAGTATTTGTACAGCATTACTCTGTACAATAAACAAGGTAACCAGGCGATAGCATCGGCACGAGCGATGCCGACGAAGCCCTAGTGTTTACGAGGTATCGACGCGTGCCAGGATTGTTTCTTTAACCGCTCTTATTTATATGCGCCGTGCCAAACTTTGATATGCCACTAGCGGTCGCTAATGCAATTCGGACTGAACATAAATCCCTTAAAGGTCGAAAGAGATAGTATGGTGAAACCGCGTCGCCTAGAGCTAAATGACACTTGCAAGTTGAAATCCATCTATCGTCGGTTGCTTTCGAAATGGGACTTTATTTATATTTGTTTATTTTGTTTGTTTTATATATAGCTTTATGTAGCTCTTACGTAGACAGAGGGAACCTAGTGTTAAACACTTCCCATTAAGACACCCCGTTCCTCACCTTCCGCCATATTTTCATGGCATTGTGGCGTGTTGAGTAACGGAACTTACTTATAAAAAATTATAGGTCTATAACTGTATATTTATTTTAGAACTATATACGGGCCTCAATAGTGGAATCATTGTATAAGATGTTAAATTATTTTCATTTCCTCGCTCTGTTAGACGTATTGAGTTCCGCCACTAAATACAATTCGTCTCTAAAATTGTGCGGAGAGTGGGAAACAGAGTGTCTTAAAATTATGTTTTTTCTTTCAAAATTAATGAAAAAATTATGTTCTTTCGCAGGGGTTGAGCAGCCCTCTCTTCTGCTATGTGGAAAACATCATCAAGCTGATATTTTATCTTTTCATCCAATTAATTACGTAGCTACCTTTGTCTGTAAAAAAATGTAGAAAATAATTAGGTACGCGGGCGCGATGGGACATGAGATATGAGGCTACTGACACAGAAGAAGATGGTGGAATGTTAATACTGACAGTTCATATCTCAAACACATCGATTCAGAAGTCGTGAACATACTTAATGTTTTTATAAATAATTTATATTGTTATTAAATATTTAACTATGGTAATTGAAAATTTAAAAAAAAGTCATTTTTTATTTCCCTGCGATAGAGAAAGCGCGGCGTTAAGTTTCTCCACTCAACGTGCAATGTCTCAAAAATTGGATATAAGGTGAGTAACGGATTATCTTAACAGTAAGTTTCTTCTGCGTACTCTGCTATACGGGAAAACCCGTGAAGCTGGTAAGTTTTCTAATCTGATTACACAAAGTATTAGTCGGTATAGCTACTGAAATTGCGTGTTTGGTGCTAAACCACGTCGTAGATCACGCACAACGCACATGTTAGGTAATGTTTAGGTAGTAGCTTCAAATAGGCGCGTGTTCGTTTCACGTTTCTAAACATTACCCATTAAATAATGTTCACATACCTATTAATTATGTTTAAAATGCTTATAGCAGGGCAAGCAGAGAGAACCTGGATGTTAAGGCACTCCGTTCCTACTAAGGCACTTTCTGACCTCGGAAATGTTTAATTAGAAAATATATGTTTGAATATATCAACGCTGACTTGCAAAATAAATTCAAAACATACACGTTAAATATCTCTTCTACTGATCTGCTAAGATATGCGAGTCAGATATAAAATTAAATAAAATATAAATAATAACCTTTCATACAACAGATACAAAATGCACTAAAATATACAATCGAAATCAATTAAAGATGCCATTTTCATTCGTATCAAGCACGATCTAACGCAAACGAGAACAGAATAAAACGGAATATCATCACACGTGTCCAGTCGCGAGTTGCGAGTCGCTAGTTGCGCGCTATGCAAATGTTGTGCGCGCATTAAAATGCAAGATGGCGGAAGAGCGCACGCGAGGTCGCGGGGTCGCACACCACGCGCCATTGTCCAGTCTTTGTGACCAAACTGTTATATTTAGTTTAGCTTTAGAATATTGTAGAATTGAATTTGTGCCAATAATGGACGCACCTAAATTGGTATATGAGAATGTTGGAATATTGTTAGAGTTAATTGTATGTATGCTAATATATATGCTAAATAAGTCATTTATGGTTGTGTTTATTTTAATAAAATGAGTTAATTTACATGTGAATTTCGATATAATAATGAACACGTCTAAGGTCTAACCTAATAATCAGCTTCACGGTGTATCGCGCTCAAAGCAATGTTGGCGGAGGGAGCCTGAGAACCTAATGCTAAGACACTCCGTCCCCATTAAGCCACTTCCGCCGAATTCTGGAGGCATTGCGTGGAGGAACTCAACGCCGCGCTTTCCTTCGACACGAGAGCGAAGCAAAGAAAATATTAAATATTTTATTTCCTCGAGTGGGAATTGAACCTACAACCTGTCGCATTTACAGTGACACTTCCTAAATGGATATCCAATATCAAAAATGAGTAATTATAATTGTAATTTGGTATAAACGAAGCTAACTAGATATATGGCTAGAAGGAAGCAATAAGTCAAACATGAAAATACAAAAGGCATAAATTCCTAAAATCACGAGAAACACAGGCACCCTACGGATATCCTCTCACGATCCGTAAAGCTACAATAGCTTCGACTAGAAACCCCAAGGTACAGACTCAATACTGTATAAATTATTTCTCCATCTAATTATGCATTAAGTTCTATACTCAGCTTTATTTTCATATTTTAGTTAAAATATTTTTATTTTGTTTATTTATATATAAAAAATCGAAAGGTCACTCACTCATCACGAAATCTCAGAAACTACATGTTGTAGGAATCTCAAATTTTGCATAGGAGTTACTTATAGGATGTAGGTGCTCGCTAAGACGGGAATTTGCAATATTCGACTTCTAAGGGGTTGTTTTTGGGGTCGAAAGTTTGTATGAAACTTCGTTACTACAAATGCTAGGAGTCTCAAATTTCGCATAGACATCACTAGGACGTAGTCATGGAGACAGAAATTAATAATAACATAGTTCACGCGGGTTTAACCGCGAGCGGACCGCATTTATTGTATATATATACAGGGTGGAATTGTCAGCGCCACTTTAAATGAAACCACAGTTTTAACTACTCTATAAGAGCCTAATATAATTCGGAAAAAAAAAATTCTCAAAAATGAAAAAGTTTTTTTTTCAAACAAAATAAATAATAAAATTATCGTTTTAAAATAAAACGCCATTTGTAAAGTATAACATAGGCACGCACACACTTACCTGTCAAAGCGGCAACGTCGCATACGTATGTGTGCGTGACACGAAATACAGGTATGGATAAAAATCGTGAAATGAAAAAAAAATCCTACGTCCAAACCGTTGAGGTGCCTTGATTATTTTTTTTAATTCTGGGTTTGAAATATTTTATCCTATATGCAGTTTCAGTTAAAGAAGCGCTGCCTCTTCCACCCTGTATATATATATAGTATTTGGAGACAAAAAAACATGATTATTTTTTATCTCATTACGCCAAAAAATTAAACAAAATCGTGTTATGAAATCTATATTATGCATTCTCAATGTATATTATTATAAATATCAAGTATTAACATTGGTCGTATTTTTAAATTCAAAACAATCAAAAATCCTTATAGAAATTACGATAATGTGGAAAAAAACATATTAGAAGTCATTATAGTTGTCAGTCAATTCTGTTTATTAAATGAATAATCATGTAGTTGAAGCAGGTGAAGTCGCGGGCGGGCCACTAATATAAAATAATACAATGCAATGGCGGACACAACGGATACAAGAATTACGTACATTTTAGTGTATCTCTCTGACGAATCGTCCCGACGTTGGACCGGCTGACTTGAGGCCTGTTGACAAAGAAGATTTCTAAAATTTTCTAAAATATAAGTTTAGTGAACAATAATGTTTGTTATACTCATCTCTTGCCTTATGTTGAAAAAGCAAAGAAAAAAATTTAACAATATACACTTTGCCTTATTAAATTAAACTTTTCAATATAAATATTTAATAAAAAAGCTAGTGACAAGAGTCGTCGTTCTCCACAATCCGCCCAAATTTAAAATATTATGAACTAAATGACGGAACTCATCGCCGCTTTTTTTCTAACGAGGCAAAGTGCATCGTTGAGTTACTTCACTCAACGATACCTGAATTTTTCAGACGAAAGCGCGGTGCAGAAATGTCTTAATCGGTAACGGAGTATTTTAACACTCGTTACCCAGGTTCTCTCTACCTGCCCTTCCACATGCGGTATATACAACGTGTAGCGTGAAACTCAGATAAATTGAATAAATAAAATTACCTTAGCAGCAATCAACTTGTATTTAACGTAGGGAACTAGAGATATCCGGTTGTTATCAACAAACGCTCTTGATACTGTCTTGGCGAGTTCCTTTCTGGAGAGAGCCACTAGCGCTGTCGTTTCATTGAGGAAATTTACTGTGATTTGACCTAAAAAAAGGAAAAAATATATTTTGCTGTGCTCAATTTAAAATAAATACATTTTCATGAAAATAGTCGCGGCGCAGTTAGACAGCGTCTGAGTGTAAACGCGGCGGTTGTGAGATTCGATTCCTCACTCTGGTAAAGAGACAAAGCGCGGCGTTGAATTTTGCCACTCAACTCGCAATGTTGAAAATTTGGAGTGTCTTAACATAATGTTACCTTTGTCTACAGTACTATATGGGTATACAGCGTGAAGTTAAAAAATATATTTTAAGAATATATGTTATCTTTGTTAGTTTCTGAATGATATTATTTCCAATATTTATAAATGGATACTCTTAAATTATTGTATGATACGAAAAGAATATTAATGATTTATATCGAAGAAAACATTCACAAGCGCAGATCCAACACTGAGGTCTAAGGTATTGAGGTTTGGTACCCCTGGTTGATCCGTCGATCCAGTTACACCATGTATATAAGCTAACAAATAAAACATACGAACCAAATATTATGCTAGTTATTGATATAAAAAAATAAACAGAAAAACAACTTACCATAAGCACTAAACAGTTGATTAATATCATTCCTCTGCCACTCTTTCGGGAACGTTAAATGGAACACGTGGTCTCTAGATGGCGAAGCTAGAACAAAATATATATTAATATTGGTATTTTTTGTAACTGAATCCCCGCATATAGCAAGATAGACCCAAGGGAACCAACCTAGTGTTGAGACACTCCGTTTCCCACGCAGCACCTAATTTTCGGCACAATTGTTTAACATTTTGATGAGTAAATTATCATTACTATATTATTTTTACAAGTTTGTTTTATTTTGTACTATTGATATTTTTTATAATATTTAGTTTTTATAACAAGATTTCGGGACCACCAGGCACATCCAATTAAACGATAAAATTCTCACTCTGGTAACAGGCGCATGGCGTCGACTTTCACCAATTAACACGCAATGCCTCAAAAATTCGGCAGAAAATGGGGAAAACAAATGTCTTAATAAGGAACAACGTGTCTTAACTTTGTGTGTGTGTGTGTGTTCCCAGGTTCCCTCCACCCCACTACATACAATACAGCATAGACCAACAAATAATCATTTAAAAAACGAACTCACGATCAGTCCCAGCCAAATTAATATAGGGCGAGTCCTGATAAGCAGTTTTCGCCAAATACAACTTGTTTATAAACGGCTTGAGCACGGCTGCGTCGGGCGTCACGCGCGTACACTTTTCGCCTCGCATACGGGTTACGTGCGCGTGCATCGCCAGGAAGCAGAGGCCCGTCACATAAGCGTCGTAACCGGCCTCGTGCTGCTTGTCCTGTGCGGACGTATAGCCTCGCGAGGGAAGCGCCGCTAGTGTAGTGAAAGAATAGTATAAAGTTAAATATAAGTAAAATTATTATCTTTAAGGACAAATAGAAATCCGAAAAGAATCAAGAATTTTCAAAAAGAAACCGAGAATAATAAAATATAGATAGATATAGATATTATTCTGTATTTTTCTTTTTCAGCTGCTCAGTTTTCTAATAAAGCATAAGCAGAGTAAGCAGAGTAAACCCTCAATTACCCGAATTATCAAGGTATTGCGTGTTTGGTGGCGGAGCTTATCGCTGCACTTTGTCTTGTTACCCAAGCGAGGGGCTAAAAAAAATTAAATAATTCCTTACCCGAAGTGGGGAAACGAATTCTCAACCACATGACTGATCCAGGACAATCTCTTAGAGAACTTATTGCTTAGTTGTCAGAGCGCTCGGCAAGTTTCTAAGACAGGCGGGTTCAATTCTCGCTCATTCAATACTTTATAAGTTTCCTAAACAGCTATTTATAATATTATTTAAAGTCTTACGTATTTCAGGCAATGTGAAAGGTGGTTCCGAAAGTGTTTGAATGAGATGTGGTAAAACAGTTGAAGCCACTTTATCTTTAAATGGAGGTAAACTCGACATATACTTTGTGTCAAGCAATCTGAAAAAATAAATATATAACAAATATATAATACAAATATAATAAAAAGATAGTAAATATTTTTCAATTATAAAATATAAATAATTAATCGCAGGTACAAAAATTAAAAAATACTATAAAACAATACTAACAAGTAAAGCCTAATTATTGCTTGGCCTATTTTACACCATGAAGTTCAGGAATATTCAAAGGATAATGATGTATGTATAAAATTTTAAAACTATTGTTTAACTTCTTAATTTGTATTCAGTATGTATTCGCAGTCAAATTAAAACAAAATTAAACTGTATTTTTTTTTTCTTATTTATGCAAGAAAGTATTATATTATTTTTTATCAATTGAATCTTATGCAAGATCAATATGGGCGGCTATATACGCTAGGGCCATAGGTTGGATTCCCACCGTGGAATGTTACTCGTATTTATTCACTGTTGTGTAAATATAAAGCGCATTAAGTTCTGCTACTCACACAGTGTCTTAAAAAGTGTATTAACACTAGATTCAAAGGATTTCCTATGCATACCCCATTACTTGCGAGATACAGGTGAAGCAAAATATATATAAAATTTACAAACCTTGGAAACATACAGTGTGCAAACTCCTTAAAAGACGCATAGTCCTCAGGCAGCGGTTGAAAGAAGTGACTCAATGTGTGCAATACATCTAGCAACATGTTGTGGCCTATTACTAATTTTTCCTGGAATAAGAAATAATGCTTGAAAAATGATTTAATGCAATAAATGATTCCCCTGAGTGGGAATCAAACTCACAATCGTCGCGTTTCAGTCACACACTTGTACTTATGCGCCACGACGGCCTCTAAATAAGACGCATGATGTTTAAATCTCAGATAGACACTTCAATTTTATTTATATGTGATACATGTGCTCGATTGATTGATAAATGTATAGATTGTGCGATAAATTATATTTATTTACTTACAGACTGACTTATCATTCTAGCAACTTTGCTAAAACCAACAGCTTCCTCAAACTCTTCCCATTCCTTCTCTCTTTTCTGGTCATCTTTTGATTTACTATCACTTGGAGATGTTATTCTTGTTACTTTTAAGACTCTGAAAAAAGTAAATATTTATGATTTAAAATATTATCGATTCTATTACTATAAAGTTAAAGCTTGTCAGGCTGATGTCCCTAACCTATTGGAGGAATTGAAAAAATATTTAGAAGAACCATATTATTATGGTAAGTGAGCACACAAATATAAGATATGCATGTTCCCTTCTTTTTAACTACTTATTTATACTAAGGAACAGAATTAAAATATGTTACTAAAATATATAAAAAAATGCATAGTAATTAAATAAAAATCTAAACACACATTAGTGGGAAGCAGATATTTCTCTGTGTTCATTTCTTACAAAATATTTGCAAATATTGTAAAAAAATTTAAAAAAAATTAAAAACCATCTATTTACCTAGATTTATTTTCTAAGACTTTGGTCTCAACAAATGCCTCATCTTTGAATCTCGAACCAAGCTCTTGGAATAACAGTCTTCTAATGAATGCATTGCACCGGTCTATCTCCATCTCATCTGTTTCATTTTCATCTAGAAATGTTCTAACCTTTTCACTGAAATATAGTTTCTCTAAGATAAAAAAAATTATATGTATACAGTCAACTTACCAAGACATATTGAGTTTATTGTTAAAATTATTAAGAAGAACCATTCACGTTAATACGACATATAAAAATTACATTACATCTTATATTTTATAAAAAGATATGTCATATGTTTTTAAGGGAATTAAAATTATTTATTTAAGTACAATTTTTGTTTCTGTTTCAACTTCACCATGTATCCTGTGTGCGTTGTATACATACGCTCTGCTTTGTCTCATAACCAGAATTGAAAAATAAAAAAAAATCACTTCCTCGAGTGAGAATTGAACTCACAACTTTCAAAATTGAATGCTTGTGCCCCTTTGTCACAATGGATTTTAATTTTATAAACGATACATTTAAAAAATTGGGCTTAATAAGACAGTGTCTGACACACTGTAAATGTTTGTTTAGTAATAGATCCCTGTTAAAACTGTGTACTTGCTTTTATATTAATTACAATTCTAAATAAAATAAATATTTATAAAGTGCTTATAGTACAGTTTAATACAAAAATATACAATAAATATTTTACCATATATCTTCAATTTGTTGTTTATTTTCATCAGGAATAACAATTGGGTCCTTATCATTTAAAATTCTACTTTGCCTTTCGGTTAAATTTTCTCGCAACCTTGATTCAATAGGTTCTGTCATGTATGAAATACCTATAATATTTAAATAGTGGCAATTAATATAAATGTAGAGAATAAGGTGTAGTGTACTATATTTAAAGTATAATTTTATAACACTTACCTTCTTTAATAAGCTTGTTAAAATCAAAACCTTGTGATGCCAAGAAATCTAAACTTGAACTTTGACATAAAAAGATTTTCTCAGGTCCAGGATGTCCCCGAGGAAATAGAAAAAAATTATAAGCATCATTCATATAATGGTTTTCTTCATCATTCCAGTAAAAAGCGCAGAGACCGTACTGTATTAATAAAAAATCAGTAGATCCATTTAATAACGTGTTGTAGTATTCCTGTGGTGAATCGAACATAGACACATTCCTTCCATTTATTAAGCCAGTAAACTCGGTATCAATTACTAAGAAATCAGCTTTTGCAATAGATTCACTTATAAGAGGCAAAGCCTCTTTAAAGTCTGCAAAAAAAAAAGAAACACTGTATCACAGCAATCCACCACGAGGTTTCATTTTATTAAACAATAACAACCTACTTACTTTTCCTGGTTACCTCCATTTTTTAATAAAAAAGATATTTAATAACTTGTATTACTGCTTCTATGAGAATGTAAATATTATTATTTCTTTACTTATTTATATACATACAGTGTTCTGCCTCCACAGACGAGCAACTTCTGCTGAATATCAATATTTTGGCAGTGACAATTAAAAAAGACTTGTCTTGTCTATGGTTTGTAACTAATAGGTACAGCGCGCACTAGTGATTTTTGTCACCGTGACTGTTGCCTCACTGTCACAGTGTACATTACACTTAATGAAGGTGCGCGCATTTGGATACGTGACAATTGGGTAACTTTTTGTCCGCGGAGGACGGCAACACGCCGGTGACGCAACCACAGAACACATTTACTCAAAGAATGTTCACTTCATACTAAAAAATGGGTGACAAAACGATGCTGCTGCCATCTCTTAGCATGCCCAACGAAACACAACTTGCGGGAAATTCAAAATTTGGCTTTAAATCGATTTTTATTCAAAAGCCAGAATTATTACTCCTTCAAAATCATTTGGAAGTATTATTATTTAAATTATGTAATAATACTTCCAAATGATTTTGAAAGAGTGAATAATTTATATATATAGTACAATAATAAAAAATAAATGCAGAAATAAAACTAATAAACATTTTACATTTTCTTTATTGTTATTAAACATTTGTTTTAATGATATTTACATAAACAGTATTTCTGCAAAACAATTAAAATATACTGCTAAAGATTACAACATTGCTAAAAGACAAATTTGCCCTTATATGTTAAAATAACAATTTTAATTTTTATAAGTTAAATAGAACATAACCTGCAAAAAATATATAATTTATATATTTATTAACCTATAAGATTGTGGGCAGTTGTACTTGATTGTTGTGTTATTGAATTTATTTTTTAAAAAAAATTACAGACAAAGATAAAATTAATAAAGTAGGTATAATGAACTTAATACAGTGTTGGTCAAATTAAATCTAACATTAATATACAATTACTTATTTTTAATATATCTATTTTCCTTTTTAACAATTTATGATAATCTGCAAATTGTTTATTTTTAACTAAACAAAATCTTTTTACTGTTGTGGAAGGCACTATTACATATAAAATCAACATTTTCTTTAAGATGTTCCTCACATTGGGCAAGAAAACTAAAATTTACATCTGTTTCCAATTTGCATATTGCAAGTTTTTTGAGGTTTAAAGAATATGATAATGTTTCGTATAAATTATTGCAGATTGTGGCACAGTTCTCAAGACATAAAATCTTATAAAATTTTTCAGATACATAGTTTAACTTCTTTTTAGCATTATCATAATCTTTGAAGTCCATAAAAGTGTATAAAAGTGTGTAAGGTGTAGTGTATAGTGTGTATATATATTATCAGTATGTTTCAACTTTAAAGCTGAATCACAAAGCTTGCATTGGGGCGAGCTATGACAAATGTGCAATTTTCAAAAAAGTCATACATTTTCTTCAAATGATTGAGTTAGAGAAAAAAGACATACATTTTCTTCATACGAAATCAAAACGAATCAATTTTAAATATGTTTAAAAATATTTTTCCTTTGATTACAATTATTAATTTAAAAAATCATATTATTACCGCGATATCTCATGAATATGTATGTATATTTATAATTAAAAGGGAATATGTTAATGTCAAACGCCAGTACCGATACCCACATCATTCACTATGTCATTCGAGCAGAGACGTGTTTGAGTATCACCTCAAGTCAAGTTCGTTGTCAAATTGAGTAATTTACTGTTAGTGTGTTATCGATTTAGCGTATTGAGGTATAATAGAAAATATTTTATTTTATAAGTAGTTTTAAATTTTAATACACATATAAATATTTATATAGATATTTACTATATTATAGTAAAGTAAGAACAGGCTATGGTGACGAAGCGCCACGTGTCTGTTTGTGAACGCGACGCTTGTGGTTTGGATACCGACTCGGGGGATGAATTGCTTGTATTAGGTACTTCTCTCTGGTAAGACAAAACGCGGAGCTTAGTTGCGCCACTTATCTCGGAATGTCCCGAAAATAGGGCAAGTAAGAGTCGAGTGTCTCAATACTGGTTTCCCTCTTCCTATCACATAAGTGGGATAGAGCAAGAATTAAAAAATATTATTTTATCTTGTTGAGGTCTGTAAAAAACAGTCTATTTGATGAGCAATTTCAAACTGTTTCAATTTACTAAAATGATATCAAAACATCCAAGTTTATAAAAACATATCCAAGGTTCAAATCCAAATTGAATATATCAGCCCCAACACTTGTCGTCAGCGTGGAAATATTTTCTAAGTGTGTTTATCACATTATTGTAAGTGACAAATATAAGAAGTTATCGGAGCGCTCGTGTCCTATGATTTATGGATGCCATCTTAAATTTTATTTAAGGAATAGAAGAACGTTTATCAAGCTTATTTAGTTTATCTAAAATGTCTCAATTTAGGTCAATATTTGGTGTTATGAAGATTGTTAATAAAAATATATTTGTTTTTTTTTTGCTCAGTTTGGATCGCGTATTAGGCAGGGTTAGGCAAAGAGAATATAGTGTTAAACCGTCCCCTCTGCACTTTCCATCAAAATTACCTGTTTATCATTCACTACGACGAGATGGTCAAACTTTTAAAGTACTTTCAATTTTCATTATGTATGTTTCGTCATACTAAATGTGTATATCACAATTCAAATAATTTATAAAAGAAAGAAATAAATCCTTTAAAAAATATTATACTAATAATCTGAAAGACGAGGCGTGGTGTTAAGTTCCGCTACCTAAAACGCAATGTCTCGAAAATTCGGCCGAAAATGAGGGACGGAATCAATATTCCGTGTCAATGACACTCTGCCTACCCTGCTAGGCGGAGAGATATATGAATTTGATTCAGATTTTTTATAAAGTTAATTAATATTATTGAATATCTTCGAAAAGTAATAAAATATCCAAATTTATATGAAAATAGCTAAAGAATTATTATTGAGAAACAATCCCAAGAAAATAGGCTTACTTCGTTTATTGGAATTTTATAACCTAATTTTATAACCTAATTTTATAACCAAAGTCTGTGACGATATTAGATACGGCTTTGAACATCAGCAAGTGACTTTACTTGTTCTGCTAGACTTCTCTAATGCATTTAACACAGTTGACTTCGATGTTCTATTAGCAATTTTAAGATCTATTAACTTCTCCTCGAAAGCTACTGAATGGTTTTCCTCTTACCTTCACGGACGCAGACAAAGCATCAAGCTTGACGGAAAAGTTTCATCGACATGTAGTATTAACGCCGGCGTGCCACAAGGTAGTGTATTATCACCGTTACTCTTTTCCATTTTCATTAACACTCTCACTCAACACATATCGTCTTCATACCACCTCTACGCCGATGACTTGCAAATTTACACAACTGCAGCTATAAGCGATATACCTAATGCAGTTAGTAAAATTAATTCAGATCTACAAATTATTAGTGCCTGGAGTAAATCGTTTGGACTTGCTATCAATCCCAGCAAGTCTCAGGTGTGTATGTTTGGTAGCTCCCACCAACTGTCTAAATTACGTTCTCCCTTACCCTCAATTTTATATGATAATGTTTGCTTGGAGGTTAGTGAGAGTGTTAAGAATCTGGGAATTAGGATGGACGGTGCTTTTTGCTGGTCGCCTCACGTATCGGAGCTTAGTCGGAAGGTCTTTTGTTCCATAGGTAGATTGAGACGGTGGAAGAACGTTTTACCGATAAAGACTAAAATCTCTCTGGCCCACGCTCTCCTTCTACCTATCCTAGACTATGCAGATTCGTGCTACTTAAATCTGTCCCAGCAACTACTAAATAAACTAGAGCGTCTGCAAAATCTTATAATTCGATTTATTTTTGGGTTAAGGAAACACGACCATGTGTCTCAGTATCGAAGTCAACTTAAATGGTTGTCAATAGAATATAGGCGTAACTTGCATGCCCTCACTCTCCTTTATGGCATCCTTTTCAATCCTGTTACACCATCATACCTCAAGGAGCGCTTTAAGTTTCTGGGGTCCCTACATTCCCAAAACCTCCGTTCCCGCCATAACCATATCCTTGAAATTCCTTTATGCCGCACCAAATGCTATAGTGACTCTTTTACTGTTAAAACAGTAAAACTATGGAATGAGCTGCCACTGGAAGTAAGACGGTCTCAGTCGATTGAGCTATTTAAACGACGCCTTAAACAGTACTATCTTCAACTTAATATTTAAAAGGATAATATTATAAGTGTATGTACATTTATTTTTAATTGTTTATTTATGTATATATATATATATATTTATGTATGTATGTATGTGTGTGTGTATGTATTTTATTTATGTATATATGTTGTGTCTATTTGTATATATGTATATATAAAGCTATTTGGTATTCGCTATTTATGTATTGGTTTATATATTTCGTAGTACTTTTTGCACCTTTCTGCTTTCTTTACTAAATTTAATCCTTTCGTTTTTCTTTTGGTTGCCTGTAAGAAATCGCTTTTAGTGATAAGGCCGCCATTGCACTGTTAATCATATTTATCATGTACTGTATTTTACTCTCTTCTTATTTGTGCAATAAAGTGTTATATTATTATTATTATTATTATTGTTTCTGAGTCGGATTTGGTTAGTCATGATGTACTTAAGACAAAGGCTACTTTGGGAATATAATAAAAATATGATAAGTAATATTTTTATTGTGCCCTTGAAATACAATTTCAGAATTTTCAGACAAAACTTTAAAAATAAATCTCAATGCTATATTGCTGAAATTTTATTTCGTAAAATAAAAATAATTTGTTTTTCCTACGAAATATAGAATAATTAGATTTAACTAAAACACCACTTAAAAGTTCATTTAATGAGGAATCTATTCCACTACCTTATTTATTTATTTGTCACTTATTAGTAGGTACTGGATAATGAGATTTGAAAGAGTCCATGTCAAAGTCACTCACGACTTCAAGCACCCATAACACCTAAACTAAACACTGTACTATCAAAATATTCTGCAATTGAATCGAGGACCCATACAGGTCTAATATACTAAAAAAATAACCAAAATCAGAAACCTCGACTTTTTTTACTTGTCTGTTTAGTATGCAATACATGGGGTATATAAAATAAACATCCAAATAACTGATATATTACTTATATATATTATATATACAAAAAAATATCAATTAATTCATCACACATTTTGTCGCTCAACTTTTAAAAAAAGTTAGCCAATATTTGTATTTGAGAAATCGGTAGCGAAGTTCATAGCTAACCAAAGATCATATTAGACGTTTAAACTTAGCCAATCTCGTGACTATCTTCTACATTTTCGAAGTAAAATTTTGCATTTCGACCAAAAACCTATTATTCTGCTTAAATAAATTTCCCAATTACAAAGATTAGCAAACTTCGTTAATTGCCAAAACTTGTTAAGAGTTCACGTTAACGCTGTGTCATTATTCCAGGCGCTGCTCGGTGAGGGCGAGTCATATCGATATTTAATTTATATTTATTACCTATAAATTAGGCATTAATAAAACCCTCGCTGATGATGACATTTACCATCATCAGCTATGTAGGGTTAATTACTTATTTTTTAACCCATATAGACCCGCCGTGCCCAAATGGGTACACCTACAAAAGTACCCTTGTTTTTTTTATATTTTTATTTTTATGCAGTTTATATCTAGAATTGTAAAGATAAGTAGTATATCCTTATGTTGTAGCCGTAAAATCCAATTAAAAATTTTTTACAATCGTTCATTTCGTGCCTTTTGTAAAGCTGTTTCACGAAATCTGTGAAGGCAAAATGTAAGTATATTTATTTTTAAATTTTTCTTCTAAATATATTTGTTTTGGTACAAAACATACTTAAGTACTTAGTATTCTATGTAATATAATTACATTTGATTAGAAAAGAAGAGTCGTAATAGGACAAATTCAACTTTTACGATGCTGTCCCCAATTGGGGCCAATGGGCACATCAGAGGTCAATTTTTACGTTTTTATATGCATGTCCATCCAAAGTGCATAATGACTCTTAGGATATTTAGCGGTCGCAATGAATATAAGGGTCTTCAAGAAGCAATCGCAGTTGTAATTATTGAAGAAAAAGACTTCGGAGAGGTATATTTAGTTGCGCTGCCTCTAAAACCAGGTGTGGTAATCGACGAAGAAGAAGATGTAGATATACAAAGCACTGCTAATCTGCCTGCTTACTAATAGAAGCATTTATCAACCTTTTGCTAAGAGACGTAGAGGAACCGTAATCTTGAGCAACCCCGTTGGTGTAAAAGTGATCCAACTACGACTAATATACAAGGTCGTCTTGAGAAATTTAAAAAATGTTAAAAGATGAAACTCAGCAGTAAAGGATATGAAAAGAAAAACCGAGCCGATTTTGATTACTGCTTTTACCAATTTAACTAAATTTTATTAGTGCGAAGGTTTTACAGTGTGGTATGGGAGGGGTTGATCAGGCTGATCAACCTTTTTACCTATATAGCAATGCTGTACGTGGCAAAAAATGGTGGTGGGTTTTATCCACACATACATAGGATCTTGCTGTTGCAAATTCGCGGCACCTGCACTTGCTAACTAATATAAACAGGATAGATTAGCTTGATTGTTTCGTTACATCGCTCGTCACGATTTAAGAGATGAAAATATCAACGTATTTATGCGACCAGCAGCTTCTGCAGTACCAAGTCTGCAGCACCACGGGGTAGACCACTACTCCCAAAAATTTTGCTAGCAACTGAGAAGTGCAATGTGCCATAAAAAAAACGCGTTGATAGTGTAAAAAGTGTTATAAAACATTTCGTGTCGCAAAAATAGTTTCGAAAATTTAGATACTATATGTGCCCATTGGCCCCATTTAAGGACGGCATTTTTTTTATATTTAAATAAAAAAATATAAAATTTTTTTTTACGTTTTTTATTTTCTTACATCGATATCTATCAATTATTACCGAAAAAACCTTTGATTTACTGCTAGTTTGGCTATGGGTCTAAATGGGTTAAGATGGATTCGAAACATTGGGCCTTGAATCCGGCTGGAAAGCGGAGAAAGGAATATTATAACACTAGATTCCTTCTGCCTTGCTGGACCTAGTGTGAAAAGTAACATACTTTTATTCAGTTTATTCATATGAATAAGTAAAGCACATAAGTTAAATAAGAACTGTCAGTGAGAAGGTGTGGACAAAGCTCGTCTCCGCTACACCGACAGTGCCTCGTTTCCAAGGAAAGGGATCGCAGAACAAAGACAACTGGGTTGTGGCAAGAACAATACATTTAAGTGTACGGTGTGCTTAATGTGAATGATAGGTTTAAATTCAAATAAGTAGTAAATTTTGATAAATGGTGTTTCTTTTTCAAAGTCCTGCTTTTCTGCATTTATGTATTAACTATAAACAGAATAGTCTGAACAATAATTTAAATTTAATTAACTATTCGTCATACGTATTGCATACAATTAAACAAATAAATTACCAAAATACATACACACTTGTATATTTCAAACTAAAATATTAATTTCGTTCATTAAAATAATAAACAAAAGCTCGACCGACGTAAATAATGTTTGTCGGGTACGAGTAAATAAAGCTGCGGACGAAATTGTTTTTTTTTTGTTTAAGACTTCCCAAAGTAAAATATAATATTAAAATGTTAAGGCGTTAAGTTCTGCAATGCCTTAAGAATTAGGATCAACGCTTTATACAATGTCTATCATTTTTGAAAAAATATAAACGTTTTATGAAGCTGTCGAAGGCAGTGTCTATTGTATTCGTTGTGAGTGCGATCCTCTCACCTGAGAATTATTATATTTAAATTATTTTTATTTACACTTCTGGTAGACAAAATACGGAGCTAAGTTTCACATCTCACTAATTTTTTCTCGATGTAGTGTCTTAACACTCATTCCTCGACCCTCATTGCTTCTTTAACTGCAGGTTTTTTTCTTCAGACAAAAATACTGAAAAACAATGGAGTTCCAATATTTTAAGAGCAAGGATATTAAAAGTGCCGACTCACGTCCTATATGATTGGAAGTAGTACGGAATAGTGTTTATAGTTATACATTACACTCATTTACATAGTGCTTCTATGAGAGTCAATTCATGTGGAACAACAAACTTCTGTTTGATTTTTACAATTTTTCTCATGACTATTTTTAGATGGTGTAACAGTTCTGAATTATGATAAATGATGTAAATATTATGAATATTTTGTAATACTATAATTATATTAATTGTATAGATTCACGTTATATCAGGTAGGATGGCAGATCGAACCTAGTGTTAAGACTCTCTGTTCTACATGCACTATCCATTTTTCGAGTTATGCCTGTTGAGTAGCAGATATAAACGCTGTGTTTTGTCTGCTTAGCAGAGCGAGGAAATGAAAATAATTAATTGCTCTGAGCGGGAATGGAACCCACAATCGCCACGCTAACTATAGGTTACTAAAATAATATGAATTATAGAAGGAAAACCCGAGATAATCTGTTGTTAAGAATTTAGACATTCTACAACTTTTCAGCCATATTTCAGCTATCCATTTAATAGAAGACACAAAATTTACGGATAAAAAAAAACAAAAAGACAAGTTTAACATAATGTTCGTACACATAAAAAAACTAATGTTTAACGAAAATATCATATTTAAATATTCTGTCAAAAAGGGAATCGAATATGTTTTTAGTTTCACGTTACATAATAGGTATTAAGGTAGAGTTGGGGCACTCAATGTGCTAAGACACTCCTTTCTCCGCTTTTCGCCTTTATAATATCGTGTATCGATAACAAGTACAAAGAAGAAGAAAATAGAAAAAGATCTAGGTCATGCATGCATGTACATACGAGTGAGTGCCGGAGATGACGTGGATGCTGCGGATATTGAGAGGAAATCACGCCGAGAGCCAACTGATTAGTATTTTAAATGGGAATATTAAAACTTTTCTTTATTCTTGTGTTTGTACTAAGTATAATTGATTGGTGAAGCTTTAGATAGACGTTTTAGTTAGTTAGTTAGTCGGTAGGTTACTCGATCGAAACGAAATCGAGTTTCTTTATGGTGCGTTTATTTTCTAACAAACTTTAAGTTACTAGTGTATATTTAGACGTTCTTCGTTTTAACAGAGCATTATCTTTTTGAGATACCCCTGGGAATGTCTCCTTATGTAGTGAAAGGAACTTTGACCAATTGAGCCCCCAGATGATTTCTGAGTTAAAGTTAAAGAAATAATTTAAGTTTGTCGCTAGTATTTGGGAATAATCCTCTTAAATTCGCGCCCTGTATTAGATCTAGGCGTTCCGAGCAACTGTTATTGTCACTATCATTTGGAAAACAAAGGCAAGCTGACCTGAAATAAAAAAATAGATGTATTTCTTAAAAATACCATAAAAATAAGCTATGGCCAAAATAAACTTTAGTATAATATAAATATATATATACGTAATATACGTAATGTATCGCACGACAATGTGGACTATCGCAAAAACTGCGCAGTTTCGGGCTGTTTCAATTCGCTGTCTCGTTGAGTGTACTTTATGAATAGTAAAACTTTAGTGCTTTGATATTTCATTTCAACTATGAATTGCAAATTGTTTTAATTTATTGATAAATAAACTTAGCATTTCGATGAAATATTTGCTCTACTTATATAGATAACTGTAGCTTTACAAATACTAAAAATGAATAGTTAAAAAGCTTGTTACAAAATAGTCACGCTTTGAGGTAGTCAGAAAAATTTGGTTACATTAAACAATAAAGACTAAACACAACATTTAAGCCTACAACTTGATTATTACTACTTATTTAACCGACTTCAAAGGAGGAAGTTCTAAAGATTCTTATCAAATGAATTATGTTTTTTCAAACTCGAGGTCTGTCATTAATGAACGTAAAAGTAGGTTAAAATGAGCCTTTAAAAATATTTTAAAAAGTCGTTTATAATAATAACATTAGAAATTTCTTGCTATACCTTTACGTGCCTTTAGTTTTTTAGTTTTTAGACTTTTTTCAAGAACGTTTTGGTTAGCACTTTTTTTACACTGTATTTCGCATATTCGCACAAATGAAGCAAGGGAACCCTGTTTTCCCCATTTCCCACTTCCACCACACAAACTACCGAAACAACCAGCGATAAAGTTAAAAGGAAAGTAAACAAAAGATCTATCGATAAAATATCTTCTGATGTTAAAAATCCTTTCAATGTTGGTATACCTAATAGGAGAGACGTACTTAACCTTTAACTATGGACGTGATATTTTTATAACACAAATATGGACGTCGGGTCTGCCAGACCAATGTATTTATTGGTCATATTCCGTCTGTTTTTTAAAGGAAGAAGACAATTTTATGTTTTAGTTTACATGAATAGCCTCAAATCAAGCAAAATCAATATAAATAAAATCGCTTTTTATTAAACTTTACGCATCACAACGATTTAAGTAACTTAAAGTCACAATTTCAGTCTTTGGCCACATGGGATGACTTTTAAGAAAATAATACTATTAAAGAAAGACAGACAATAAAATAAATATTTTTTTAACAAAATATAAAGTCTAACAATTAAAAAAAATAAAGAAATTACATCTTATGTTATAAAATAAAAATTTTGACAACACCTTAAGATAAGGTATTATTGAACATCGATACACAATGGCTTTCAACATTGTAGGCTAACAGGACGATTGCAGTCAACATAAGTATATGTTGTCTTTCTATATATCTTTTGGGGGCAAAGTATACACGTTTTTCAAGAACCCAAAACGATTTTTTTAGCTTCATGTTCAATAAATGATAGATCAGATCGCGAAATGCGAGTCAAAGTCATTCTCAATTCTTAGAGTAGTTTAGTATACGAAACGCGTCTTTTTATTTGATAAAGTGCTATTTTCTTTATAAAATGTCGTCGTCTAATTCTTTTGTTTGATGTTGATTATAAAGTACCGATATATTTGTCACTGACGTGCTTGGTCGATCATTTTTTTCCATTTTATCATAAAAACTAAAAAAATTGAATCTGTTTTTTAGGTAAATAATATTTATATTACTAAAATATATAACAAATAATGCAAAATAATATATAATATATAACAATATAAACATTTGAATACAAATTATACAATTAAAATATTAAAGTATATTTTGTAATATTATAAAAATATATGGTGTTTTGAAATCACTTTGTATGGAAAACATGGACGTCGGGTCTGACAGACCCAAGTCCCGTTTAGAAAGTTAAATACTCACGTGTTTTGAACCCAGACACACAACCACTGCTATCTACATTCATTTTGTCATTAATATGAAAGGTACTGAGCGACTCAGTGGCGGAGGTCACCGAGAAGTGGCCGATTTGTAGAATTCGTAGACCCACATGGGTCTGTGAGACCCGACGTCCATACTTAAAGGTTAAAGCTCTTGATGCGACCCTGTGCTCTTCTTTATTGAATTTTCATTGAAATGGAACAGGACTTTTGGAATAATATTTTGTTTTGCATCAATTCGTTCAATTCAAGTTAGTATGATTATTTATTGGAGGACTTTTTTGTTTTTTGGGCACTTAATAAAAGAAAATACGAATAGAACCTACTTAGTTTTTCTTACTTAGGATTTCAAAAAATATTAGGGACAAAAATATAAATACAAATGTTTCTATTATGGTACAGCTGGGAATCGTCTTAAACTCAATTCGGCACATTTGTTAATTCGAAAAATAACATTTTTAATTTGTTTAAGGATTTCTACAATTGTGTAATATGTTAAGATACTCCGTTCATCCATCTCTACAAACTTTCACTTTTATAATATTTGTAGGATTAACTGATACTAGTAGGTAATAAGAGTCTTTTAGCACTTTTCATAAGAGGCTAAATAAAAGCTAAGAAAAACCTTCTTTCTACATTATGACTTAAAATGACAATTTTATGAAAGAAATATCAAAATATACTTCACAATACTTACTTCGTTAAATATCTCATTTAACCAAAAACAACGCTCAAATGGAAAATAAATTGACAAGTAAACGTTTTCCTCTCTAAATTAATTTTCCACAGAAAGGTTATTTAAGGTAGATTTGTAGCTGCGAGAATCGCGAATACTTTACCAGAAAATAAGAATATATTATTTAAAAAAAATACAATTCTTTCCTTCCAATAGGAATCGAACTCACAACTATCGCTTTACAGTACGACTGCGTTCCACTAAGCCACACCCACTTAATAAAATTACCTAAAATGGGTAATTTGACATTAAAACAAAAGAATTCATTCATTCCTCTATAAATAGGGTGAGCCTGCATCCGCCGCGGTATCGCTGTACCCTTATTAATAAATAAGCATTGTTTTATTGTTTTAGGGTAAATATTAGCGGTGTTTATAAACGCTCGCTTATACGTTTTGTTTCCTTACATTATATTGTGAAATGAAAGAGAAATTTGAATAAGCGCGCGCTAATCGAGAGAATAGGCTGATATTATTATTGGCCGTGTGATGCAAGAGGCCTATGTTTATTATTTTAAATTATAAACATTTATACTATCGTCTTTCGGAATATCATCATCATAATCATCATCAGCAGCCTTCTTTTGTCCACTGCTGGACATAGGCCTTCCCCAATTCTCGCCACCACACTCGATCCTCAGCTCTTAGGACCCATCCGCTTCCCGCCAACCTCTTCGGAATATAAATGGTTGAAATACGCGTAAATTTTAAAATGTTATACAAAAAAAAAT
>JAEBDU010013131.1:70261-111018 GCA_016802625.1 Heliconius numata
CAAAATATTACCTTGTCCTTCAATATTGTTTGATGTAATATTAGTATAGCATTTTATATTATATTTTAAAAATACATTTCAATGCTTCATTTCAGTAGATGAGGTGGATCAAATATTGTAACAACTTCTTTTCCCTGAAACATAAAATAAGGAGCTTCTTTTGTTAAGTTATATATAGCTATTAAAATGAAAACTTGTAAAGTCTTATGTGCAATAAAGTGTTATTATTATTTATTTAGAATAGTAGATTAGAACAAAACACAAAGAAGATGATCTACATACTTTGATCTAGTTCTGTTATTTTTTTATTTAACACACCAGAAAGGCCCGATTGCGGTCCTTTAATGTATCCAGTATAATATTATCACTTGCATCAGTAACATTTACCTGAAGAAATAACAATATAATTTCTATATAATTGTGTACATTTTTCTAATACTAAAAATAATTTAGATGATATGGCTTATGATAGACAAAATTTTCTGTTTTAATTTAAATATATTGTTATTGAAAACAGTTTTTCTAAACAGTTTTTTTTTTTTTTCAATAAAATTGACAAACGAAGCCCTTTCAATATGGTGGCAACATAACATTCTATGTTCACCATACATTTTTTTCTGAAAATCGATAGAATACCATGGGCCTTCGGGGAAGCAAAACTTGGCCCAAGTACAACATTTAAGACATGACTTTATCTAGAGTAGTTAATACTTAATGATTACTTACCGGTGTGAATTGGTAGGACATTTGAGGCATCTACTTTTCAAATTGTCTCCCATATTTTAGATCCAAATATTCAAACAGAGAGAACAACTGAACAACAATAGAAATCTAAATATAAAATACAACAGAAATGCTAAAAACAGGTTGCTTGTTTAAGTCGCAGTAGTAGTAGTAGTATAAAGAAAGTTATTTATTAAACATTAAGTAACTCAATCGTGAATTAAAATTAAATTCTTAAAAAAATACTCTTAGAAAAACTACTAATTAGTAGTTTTACTTTAATATAGCAACAGGACTCGGGTCCCACGTAGGTATGTCGCCCAAGCTCCTAAGGAAGTCGACCGAGCCTGGTCGTCTTCCGCATAAACAAGAACAGAAACAGCAGCGTGTTGCATTGCAGCACCGAGTTTTAATTTCAAGAATAGCGTCAAGTTCATCACCAAGGCAAAACGTGTGTTTTCATGAAGATGAAATGGACAACGACAAAACTGATTGATGAAATTGAATTAAGGCCATTGCTCTATGACAAATCCCTAAAGGATTATTCAAATAGTGATTTGAAAGCCAATACTTTCTACGTTTGCTTTTTTTTTTCTATATAAGTGCACAGACAACCATCTCTTCGAGATCCGTTTTATCAAATGTAAAAAATTTTTTACATTCCCTCCAACCCTCGTCAGAATCGAAGGTCGAGATCGAAGACACCCTGACAAAAGTTACCATTGCGCGCGATCCCTTACTTGATGCATTAAATAACCATAAACTAAGAACTGAACTGCATTAAATATAGACAGTAACGATGATATATTGTAATAAAAACAAACTTTTAAACAACATCAGTGGACATATAATTTGCTCATTAAACTTATTTAAATTCAGAGGATGGCTCTGTAAATGACATCACGAGCAATAACATGAAGATTTTTCTCTAAAGATATTCATGTTTGTCTATTAGTGATTTCTCTTAAAAAAATAATTAAGTTAAAGTATAATAAATTTTCTTAAGAAAATAGTTAAAATTCTTGCGTTGGAATAATTTGAATCGTATTAAGCCTATTCTTCAATTAAGAAAAAGGCATCTTATTCATGAAAAAAAAAGCATAGACTATTTTAATAATTATTTATTAACTTAAAACATATGTATTCTTCATAGTGACCACTGAATTATAATTTGTAAACAAAAAACATATTCTCCTATTCAACAATAACATAAAACTGACATATTGACTAGATATATGTATATAAAAAAAGTTAAGATTTTATTATTTTCTCAATATGGAAGGCTAGACGCTCGTAAGCGACTTTATTTCTGTATAGATGTATATTGGACTTGACTTTCTTCATAAGAATCCTGGGATCGACATCACTGAGTGTAATCAATGCATCTGAAACAAAACATTTAGTTCAAAATCTTTCTAATAAAATAACCACGTGCTCCGCCTAATATTGCCAGTAGTATTATTACATATTATTAGGTTTCGTTTTTGGTGTTGATTAACATAAAAATATACAGCATGCAGCCAATTTTTATTATAGTTGATTTTCTAAGCTTACCAAGCATCTCCTTCCTAAAGCTTTCATTAGTATCATCCAAATGTATCAACATAGCACTATATAATGCATCTATATGAGCGTTGAAAAGGACTGTATCGTATGACTGAGGGCGACATTGAAACAGTGTGCATAGAGTCTGTACTGCAAATGAACGCACTTTGTCGTTGGAATCGTCTAAACGTTTGAGAACCACTGGAATATGAAAGTATTTATGTATGTGAAATTAATAGTAAAGGTACATTAAATTATTCTGTTACTTAAAGATAATTACTTCACATTAAAAAATAAGGCCAGTCCTGGTGCAGGGGCACAAAGTGTACCTGTGACCGGTAACGTGACCGATGGTGGGTTCAATCCGAACTCGAGGAAATGGAATATGATTTACATTTATTTTTTTTCTTTGCTCTGGTGTCGAAGCAAAGCGCAGCCTTGAGTTCCGCCATTAAATACATAATACCTTCAGAATTTAGCGAAAAGGGGGGAACGAAGTGTTTAAGCACTAGGTTCCTTCTGCCTACACTGTTGTGTGCGGAATATAGCGTGAAGCTGATTTCATTTTAAGTAATAAAAAAATAGGGGGTGTAAGGAACTAAAATTTGGCATACAGTATTAAATATACACAATGAAATAACATCGTCTAGATGTTTGAAACCACTGGCAGCTGAGTGGATAATATATGAATGAAGCTATCGGGTATTAGTTTGTATGTAAAATAACTACAATGCTTACCAAAATACAACTTATGTAGTATTTCTACAGTAAAACAGTCCCTTTGCTTAGACAAAGTCGCCAAACAGCATACAGCTCGTAAAGTATGCTGTCTCGTCAACGTTGAATTATCATCTGTCAAACCGACTAGCAGTGGAATCATTTTATCCAAAAATGGTTCTAGCGATTCTTTTGTGGGAAACAGATTTACTTTCTGTGAAATAAAATTAAATATTATATTTGATTATTACTATTAACTTATAACCATATTCATATAAGTATGTTGAGGCCAGTCGCACAAGCATGCGATTGTAAACGGGACATGCTATATCCCACGCATAGCTGGGTAGGCAGAAGGAACTTGGGAACCTAATGTTAAGACACTCCGTTCGCATTACAACAATTCTGTTCTCCAATTCCCGTCGAATTCTGGAGATATTGCTTGTTGAATGGTAGAAATCAACGCCTCGCTTGGCTTGAGGAAATGAAAACATGAAATATTTCATTTCCTCGAGTTAGAATCGAATCCACAACCTGTCGCGCCTCATCGTCTTCACAATCTCACACTAAGTGCACTACGACTGTCCTACTATCCATTTACTAAAAACCACTAGGATATTTTTAACTACTTTGCTAAAAAGTTGGCGAAAAAAAATTACCTTTTCCTTATCCCCATTACACTCCTGTTCCCTTACTAATTCAATTTCGGGATCGTCTTGTAGGGCGGAGCAGAGACACGCTACGGCAGCCGTACGTATAGCCTCCGCAGTACGACCAGGTGACCATACTAGGTTTGGCATAATTATCTCTGAAATATATTACTATTTGTAAAACATGTGTCATTTTTGCAAATAATATAACGCTATTATATAAAATTAATGCTATTATAACATAGTTGGTGTCTAAAAGTGTGCAATGTTCGAAGACTATTCTCATTTCCATTTATCAATATACAGGGTGGAAGAGGCAGCGCTCCTTTTAGTGAAACTGCATATAGGGTAAAATATTTCAAACCCAGAATAAAAAAAATTAATCAAGGTACCTCAACAGTTTGGACGTAGGATTTTTTTTTCATTTTACGATTTTTAACCATACCTGTATTTCGTGTGACGCACACATAAGCGTACGACGTTGCCGCTTTGACAGGTAAGTGTGTGCGTGCCTATGTTATACTTTACAAATGGCGTTTTATTTTAAAACGATAATTTTATTATTTATTTTGTTTGAAAAAATAACTTTTTCATTTTTGGGAATTATTTTTTTTCTGAATTATTTTAGGCTTTTATAGAGTAAAAAGCCCTGTTAAAGCTGTGGTTTTATTTAAAGTGGTGCTGACAATTCCACCCTGTATATTCTTACGATATTATGAGTCACTAAATTTTATATACTTACCTCTAATAAAGTTTGATGCGCGGTTTACCCAGGTAAAAAGTAACCTTAACTTATTTTTATGTAATTAAAATTTGTATCAATCAATAAAAATAACAAAAAAAACGACATACCATCAATCACAATTTTAAGGAAAGCCTCCAATTTATCAGATTCTGATTTGCTAAAATTAGTTTGTCTTTTTAGCAGTACCGTAGAAAGAACCGTAAATATTTTTAGTTTCACTTCTGCGTCTACTTTGGGTGGAGCTAAACAGTCTTTTAGTATTGGAGCTATAAGATGTAATTGGTTTCCCATTGCTGAACCTGAATTGAAAGATTTTTGTTTATTTACGATTATTTGAGCTGTATTTGATGGTGGTGGGTGATGGTCGTGGATATCTCGAGGCAACTTTCACAATTTACCGGATTTTTTATAAATTTTACTTTTTTATTTTACTTTTGGCACAAGAGCACAGCGTGTGACGCAAGGACACAGCGTGTAACACACGACGGTTATGAGTTCGATTCTCATTTGGGGGAATGAATTATTTAATACTTTTATTTCTTCGCCCTGTTAACAAGACAAAGCGCAAAAAGGGAAACGGAGTGCCTTAACACTGAGTTCCTTCTGCATATCCTGGTATATGCGGGATACAACGTGAAACTAAGATTTTTTTACCAGAATACATCAGAACACACTCGAACAGGCATCTGTCAGGCGTCAACAGGCTCCATGTCAGCGCGTCACTTGTTATGTCCGCCAGTATTTTACGTATGTGAAGCTCATACAACGATGTTATGTTGCCACAATGTTCTATTGAACGCAGTTTATCTAGATTCGCTAAAACGTGATAAAATTTTCGGTTTATAATGTTTAGATTAGAGTTATTTTTAATAAATGAGTGAAATAAAATCCAGGATATGTCTTGTTTTTTACGATTTTTTGAAGTTGCATCTTGCGGTATACGATGGTTGATCCATCTCATCTATATTTCCATCTCATTAACATTTATTTAAAAATATATATAAGTTATTGCATCATCTAGTAAAATATAAAATTGGCTATTGCTCAATATATAATTACCTACTGAATGAGTGGAAAGTGAAAGGAAACCTATTGAACTAAAATTTGAATTTGTTCTCAAAACAAAATATTCTTGTGTCAAATAATAGGTATATTTTCAACTGTAAATAATAGACACGCATACAAACACAGCTTTAGGTTGTATCCCTAGCCAGGTAGTCGGAGAGAACGGAGCGCCAAACACATGGCCCCCGGAAGGTCCTCATGCTTTTTACGTGACCTTCCTACAGTATCTTTGTTTATACACTATGTTTTCGACAGTCAACCGATGTCTTCCCCTACCTCTCTTACTTAAAGCTTACTTTAAGCTTATATTTTCTTATATTTTATATACAATAATAACATAATACTTACACAAAGCCATAAACTGCATATTATCGTCGTAGGGCATGGCGTATATCGTAAAATTAATAATGAATAGGTGCTCGGCGACCATCTTGCATTTCTCTTCGCACAGTTCCATTAGAGCTTCCGTTACGCGAATCATGTTCGTTTGATATTTTGGCTTTAGAAGAACAAACATAATACTTTAAAACCCTTGGGTTAGGTTCCTAATATATATTGTTTAAGTTACGGCCGTACATCTCGATTGCATACATTTACTATTCTACATTTAGTGCCCTACATGATGTAGTGCACTAGAAGTAGCGTGAAGTTATATCTGCCACGACTCAAAATATTAAATTGTATCGTCATCAGATCCAAATACCTATACAATTTTTTATGCAAATCAAAAAACGAAAAAAAAAGGTCAAAAAGGCATTAGATTTTCTTATATTGATCAATTAAGAGGTTGACTGATAAAGTGACTGGTTGTTTGATAATTAGATATAAAAACGTAAATAAAAACCGACCTTTCTAACTCTACACCTGTCCGGATCAACTAACTCCTTAGATAATTCTACCATAACTTTCTTCTCTATATCTTCTACACGAGATCCTTTGAGAATATGAGTTATCACGTATAAAGCGCTCCAAGAATCAACCTCGGCCTCTAACAACGGCCACCACGTGTCAGGCTTTATGAAATAACCGAAAAGTTCTGAAGCACGTTTTATCTGTAAGAAAATTAAGATAAATATTTATAAAAATATATACATAGTTTTTATTGGTTTTACGAATAGTAGGGTAGACAGAACGTAGAGTTAAGACACTCCGTTCCACACACCACCCAATTTTGGACCATTGCATGTTGAGTGGCGGACTGTCTAGTTACCAGGACAAGGAAATTAATTTTATCTATTCCCTTGAATAGGAATCGACAACGTTTACAGTATTTATACCTCTAAAGTGACCCTCGTGTCATCATCAGCAGCTCCTCTATGCAAGGTCTTGACTATAGTATTGGCATGTTGGGTTGAACCTTCTTCTGCACATAGAATTAACCAACATAAGAGTTGGGCACAACGAAGTCTTGCGTCTGCTTGCCAACCTTCCATTTCTGTGAAAAAAGAATTAAATAACATAGTTACTAGGTAAATTTTACAAGTAATATTATTTTATTCACAAACAAAGTTGATTCACACCTATGTAGACTTTCAAACTACGCGACCTATTGTAGGATATATTTTATTAATTATAGACCTTCCTCTCGATTCACTATAAAATCGAGAGGAAGGTCTATATGCATAATTAACATCGTTCAAGTATTTACATGATATCACTAAGCCGAAAGTTCAAGCGAAAGAAACTGCGGACGCAACGCCAGTTTTGATACATTAGTTGTACTTTAGAAACTTTAGACACTATTTTTTACCCACTGTTTATATATAAATTGATAAGAATAACCCCGGTATGGTGAACAAATTGCTGTGTTATAATCTATATATATAAAAGGACTTGTCCTCACTGACTGAGGTAAGACGCACGCACAGCCGTAACCGTTGATGGTAGAAACGTGAAATTTGGACAAATGTTTACTTCTGTAATCTCGACATCCACTAAGGAGGGATTTTGAAAAATTTTAACCCGAAAGGGGTGAAATAGGGATTAAAAGTTTGTATGGATTTTTTTTAAATCGGCACCGATATTTATAAAATTTGAAATTTAGATTTTTATAAGTATTTAATTGAACAACACGTGTTTCATGGTTTTCTAGAATTCTCCCCCTAAGGGTGCAAATAAGGGGTTGAAAGTTTATATGGAAAAATCTTTAAATCGCCACCGATTTTTATAAAATTTGTAACTTAGACTCTTAAAAATATTTCATTGAACATGTGTTTCATGGTTTATTAGAATTTACCCCTAAATAAGCAAGCGAAGCTGCGCGCGTCCGCTAGTCTGTCATACAACACACCAAATTTTTTAAATGAACAGTGAGAAGAGAACGAAGTGTCTTAAGACTAGTTTTGGCTAAAAATACTGAAGCTACAAAATATTTATTTTAAACTTACCTCGATTAATAGCAGGCACTATTTTACCAATATTACTTTGGATAAGCATCCTACATCCGAAGTTGGGACGTTTCACATCAGGATAGTGTGTTGGCACATCTTTTAAGAAATCTAATTTCTTTTTGAAGTCTTCCTCATTTTCTTCCAAATATTGATGTCCGATGTCCTCCCAGAGTTTGGTAGCTATTTCTCTTACGTTTGCCATTAAATCGCTGAGGCTAAAAAAAATATATATTACTAAGAGTAGCAGGGTACTGCTGGGAGCGAGCAGTACCCTGCTACGAGCAGACGCGCGAGGGAGCGTTGCAGCGTGGCGTTGAGGTCCGCCACTCTATACGCAATGCCTCCAAATTTCGGCGCAAAGTGGAGAACCGAGTGTCTTAACACTAGATTCCCTCTGCCTATCTTGCTGTGTGTCAAGCTGTATCCCCAGCTTGAAGTTGATTTTTTTTTATTTCTTAATAATCAATCTTGTCTTTATAGACAATGAATTTACACCTTTCAGAAAAATATTTCTTATATTTATTATCAAAATAAAATGTTAAGTCACAAGATATTAAATGTCTTCGTAGGTCACCTTCTGAATATTACTTATTGTATTAATTGTAGACAGTCATAACTAATTATTATGCCTACTTCAATTTATACAATGAGTTTAATCTCAAGGTTAAGATTATCTGTTCTAAAATTTTGCCCAATTTGAAACCTAGAATACTGAGCGATGGAACTCAACTGTGCTTTGTTTATCTCTATCAGAAGATAGTACCAAATTGAACCAAATAAAAATAATTTAAATATAATCAATTCCTTCAACTAGGAACTAAATTCACAACCACCATAGGTACAATCAGACAAGTACGCTATGACGGTCTCTATGTCAAATATAACATTATGTACTATAAAAAAATATATGCCTACCCAGTAAGCAAAAGAGGTATCATACGATGCCAGAAGGAATATCTGTCTCTATAACTTAGCATCCAATTACCAACTTCCATAGTAACTTGCAAGCGTACTTGGGTGTTCTCATCAAATAACTTCTCTGCCATTGGAGTGATTGCTAGTTCGAAACATTTGACATTCCCAGCTAATACTACAGTACCTGTGGACATAATTAAAATATTTGATTTATATGTATATATATCTTTTTTTGGGTATTAAGTATATAAAAACAATAAGAATATGAGACTACAAAGAATATAGCGGCTTGGCCCCTATGAGCGAAAACAAACCGAACACCAAAAAGGAAAGATAATCAAATATGGAGAAAGATAGAGGCTTTTTAAGAAAAAACTGGTGCTTCCTTAATAATAATTCATTTTCCATTTTTTGCATATTTTCGACTTGGTAAATTATAAGGAGGAAATTAAAACAAACAATTTTTTTTAAAGAAAATGCTACCTAATTACTGTTGAACTAGTGTATTTTTTATAATAACAATATCTAATATAAAATAGGCTGGCTTATGTTCTATGAAATTTAATTAGTTTACAATTTGTTGTAAACTAAGAAATATAAAACAATGTACTACCTAAGGCTCTTATAGCTGCAACTCTCACTCTAAAATGTTGATGAGCAAAGTTTGACAATAATGGTTTCACATAACTCTCAGATTGAAAATGAAAATCTCTTTGAAGTGTTTTAGTTAATAAAATAATGCATTCACAAGCTTCCAATTTGACTTTCGGAAACGGATCAGTGCTAGTCTTGGTTAGTATAGATGTAAAATCATTAATAAAAGGACTAAGTAAATGAGACCCCTTGTACTTTTGTAGTATTTTGTGCACTAGCTCTATTAAAACGAGACGAATCTCTTCTGAATCTTCAATTATTTCAGCGCACCCAATACGGCGGACGACAACAGGAAGAATGTAAGTCAAATAATAGTCATTCAATGGTAGACGTTGTATAAAATTAGATGTGATTGTGATAGCATTCTCTCTACACGATTCCGATGAGTCCGAAAAGCTTTTCAATATATATGCATAGATTTCAGTAAAAACTGTTGTCAAATCACAATTTTCATTAGTGGAATTTTCAAATATTTCCTCATTTATTTTTAATAATGCCTGTCTACGAACAATTTTAGATTCACTTTGAAGTGCGGTTATATATTGTTCGAGTGCACCGCGTGGATTATCTTGTAGCCTTAATTCAGACATTTTCTCTGTTTCTTATTAATTGTATCATCAGCTTAAAGGACACGAATTTAAATTTTTATTGACTAAATATTGATAAACAACAACAAGTTTCCATGACGACAGATTAGCTTGACATTCGAGATGAAAATATTTTATTTACCATAAACAAAAATATAGACAATGAACGACTGACGTTTTTAAATATTTTTGGAAAATATATTATAATATAAATAAATAATACTAATTTTAAATAATTTACCATTAGTGATCAATTTTAATATTTTTTATTTTTTTCAAAAATAATATCTACAAATGAAACGAAACGTGTATGCCAGATAGAAGAAAACGTGCACCAATCAAAATTCGCCAAGTAAAGCTGTCAACGTCTTAAAATGAATGGACGAGAGGCTTCTATTATTTCATTTTAATTTTACAGTACTTTCGTGAAACGGTCACAAAAAGTATAGCTTATTGTAAATTTTATAGTAATACGTGTTCAAAATGTGTAGATTTGGTGTGTTTTATTTATTATTCCTGGTAGCCGTACTACAGTCAGCACTAGCTTTAAAAGAAGGCGAGTGTGAAGTATGTGTAAAAACTGTAGATAAATTTGCAGCCACGTTAGATGATTCCTTGAAAAAAGATACTAAATTGATTGAAAAACATTTTAGAAAATACTGTAAAGGTTCAAAGAATAAGGAAAATCGTTTCTGTTACTATCTGGGAGGTTTAGAAGAATCGGCTACCGGCATCTTGGGAGAGCTCTCAAGACCATTGAGTTGGTCGATGCCTGCTGACAAAATTTGTGAAAAATTAAGAAAGAAAGACGCTCAGATCTGTGACCTGCGATTTGATAAGCAAATTGATTTGAATAATGTTGACCTTAAGAAACTTAAGGTTAGAGACCTAAAGAAGATTCTCAATGATTGGGATGAAGTTTGTGATGGATGTATTGAGAAGACCGACTTCATCAAGAGGATAGAAGAATTAAAACCTAAATATATGGGTAGATCTGATTTGTAATAGGCCATTTTTATAGGTAAGAATCTTTTTATAGTATAAATAAGACTAAAACTGTTACATTCACATTGATATATATCTTATGGCCTATATTTTTTTTAACCTTGTATAAATAACAATTAAATACTCACTATATATTTATGTCATAGCACACAGATGCTTGAAAAATATTTTAAAAAAGTACAAAATATTTGTTTCTTTTTTTACAGAAAAAAATTTATGGACATGTATGATAGTTCATTTGATGGAGTGTTTGTCAGCTGAAGTCCAAGTGATTTTTTGTATTAGAAGTGTTGCAGTGATGTACTCATGAGTGTTTGCATTTATGGTAGAATAAATTATTGTAATTAAGTAAATATTTTTTCCATATTATATTGTTTTATTTTAATTATTTTATATATTTATTTATTAATAAAGAAAACAATGGCAATATAAAAAATAAAAGTGCTACAGGTCAAATTATAGATGTTTTTTGTTTTCTCACCTTTATTATTTTGGGTTCTCAGTATGTGCCTTAGCCTATGTAGGTTACAATCATTTATTAATGAAAATCCCCATAGAAAGTCTTATAAAACTGTTAGGACTTCAACCTGTACCTCTTGGTTACCATCTAAGTGCTCCAGCCATTATGTCACATATACAGGGTGGAAGAGGCAGCGCTTTTACTGAAACTGCATATAGGGTAAAATATTTCAAACCCAGAACTAAAGAAATTAATCAAGGTACCTCAACAGTTTGGATGTAGGATTTTTCATTTCACGATTTTTATCCACACCTGTATTTCATGTGACGCACACATACATTGCCACTTTGACAGATAAATGTGTCCGTGTTTATGTTATACTTTACAAATGTATTTTATTTTAAAAAGATAATTTTATTATTTATTTTGTTTGAAAAAATAACTTAAATTTTTGGGAATTCGTTTTTTTCTGAATTATATTAGGCTTTTATAGAGAAGTTAAAACTGTGGTTTCATTTAAAGTGGTGCTGACAATTCCACTCTGTATATACACAAATATTTCAACTTGTGTCCAAATTCCCAGAATTTTTTTTTAATTTCTGTATGGAAATTTTTACAAATATTCTCTTTCCAAATAATTCCTAAGTAATAATAGTCAATAGAATAAATAAATGCTACTTTTTAAATATTTAACTAATTTTAAAATGTTATTCCACACTATAGGAGTAAACTATGTTTTCTACCAAAATAATGTTTTAGACATTATTAATTTTCTAAATCATTTTACTTTATTTTTTTATGTTAGTTTATGCTTTGAATACCAATTTCAATTAATTAGAATTTTAGTTGGAATCTTATTTAACAACAGAAAGATAGGTCATAAAAATTTTAAACACCAAGATTATTTTCATAATTATTATATGAACAATGTTAATGCTGCAGATATTCAGTAATTACAATATGTATGTTACTGAGACCTGTTGTGACCCAAGGAGCACAAGTAAGAGACAGAAGTGAAAGATTGTAAGTTTGTTTCCCACTCACGGAAATGAAATATTTACTCTACAATAGGTTCCCTACGTTCAATAGGTTCTCTGCCTACCCTGCTCTATGGGAAACAGTATAAAAGTAAAAAAAAACTATCAATTTAATATTATTATAATATAAGCAAAAAAATTATAAAAATACAAAACATATAATTTCATGATAATATTTCTAATTTTTTGATTAATTCAAATGAATTGTATTTATTTAATTCTCAACAAAGGATAAATAAGAACAAGCAAAATATTTGAACTAATAATATTCATTTATTAATTGAATGCAATCTAGAAAGGTTTCCTGCAGATATTTAACACAGATAAATAATTATAACATTGCATGCATCATCTCAATCAGATTAGTGGTACTTGTAGTTCCTGTGGTGCTCTGTAATTGAAAAAAAGAATTAGTATATCATATTAGAATATAACATGTTAATTTATAACATTTTTAAGTAGGTAGGTCCTAATAAATGTATCTGGTACAAGAAATGGTTTATTAATTTTGTCCTATATAAATCAACAATTTATTATTCAAAATTAATATTTCTTTATTCAAATAAATTTTTATAAGACAATTTAGAATTGTTGGATGGATGTAAAACTAATAATACAGATCAGCTTTTATAAAAAAAAAATCATGGAAATCTATTATTCAATATATGTATTTAATTTAAAAATCATTACTTACTAGTTTTGCCGTAGTTGATAACATAGAAGAAAGTCATTGATCCAACCAGCAGTTGGAAGAATGGTGCAATTCCAACTCTCTTGGGCTGCACATACTTATGTTGCCACCTCCACCAAGCTGTATAATATATCATATTTATATAGTTACTATTTAATTATAAAATTACGGTTATATGTTCAGGTATTGATAAATTATAACCTTGAAGTTAAATAATAATTACCTCGGCTGACAGCTCCAGATACTGCTGAAGGAGTTTTGTTCCTACGTCCTAACCACGATCCAATTTCATTCAACTTCAGTTGTCCGAAGGGAGTATCAGCTGAAAACAAGGCGAAATTACATAACCGAACATTAGGTGCTTATATTGCAGTCGATATTGATAAATACTTACGTTTTCCATAGTACCGAGCCGGATCGTAAGGCCCGTGAACCGCGGGGTTGTATTCTTTGGGATAATCACCGAATGCCATGATTATTCGGATCTGCACCGAATTTTACACAGTAAGAATAAAATTTAAGGCAGTCCAAAACTGCACAGATGGCCGCAGATTAAAAATATTAATATATTTTTTTAATCTACCGAATGTCATAAACATAATGTACAAATTGTATTATTGTAATAATATTTTTTTTACATACCTATATTAAATTCCTTAAATAGTTATGTTTATATAAACTATTATTTAAGAGTTTAAAATAAAATGTTATAATAATTTAATTTCATTATTAATTTAATTATTACACTGGTAACTTGAAATAAGTTGTCATTGTACGGTTTTGTATTGAATTAAATTCGGTATCTGTGGCAATAATTATTTAGCAAATTTCATTCTTCGTGATTGTCTCAATTGGAGAAATTTTATTTGAAAATCAAATAAACATATTTCATCAAAATGGTATTGGAAAGTACAATGATTTGTGTAGATAACAGTGACTACATGAGAAATGGAGACTTTCTTCCAACAAGACTGCAGGCACAGCAAGATGCTGTTAATTTGGTTTGTCATTCCAAAACAAGATCCAACCCGGAGAATAATGTTGGATTATTGACTTTAGCCAATGTGGAGGTACTAGCTACGTTAACCAGTGATGTCGGTAGAATATTATCAAAACTTCATCGTGTCCAACCCAATGGAGATATCAACATCTTGACTGGTATAAGAATTGCACATTTAGCACTTAAACATCGACAGGGCAAAAATCATAAGATGCGAATAGTTGTATTCGTGGGTTCACCCATTAATACAGATGAGAAAGAATTGGTCAAGCTAGCAAAGAGACTGAAGAAAGAAAAGGTCAATTGTGACGTCGTTTCTTTTGGCGAGGACTCTGAGAACAATCCTCTTTTAACATCTTTTGTTAACACTCTGAATGGTAAAGACAATACAACTGGCGGAAGCCACCTTGTATCTGTGCCAGCTGGTGGATGTGTGGTGCTCTCTGAAGCTTTGATAACCAGTCCTATTATTGGAGGAGATGGTGCTGGCCCATCAGGTTCTGGTTTGTCACCATTCGAATTTGGTGTCGATCCAAATGAAGATCCTGAACTTGCTCTTGCTCTTAGAGTATCTATGGAAGAACAGAGGCAGCGTCAAGAAGAGGAGTCTCGTCGTCAACAAGCTTCCACTGAAGGTGAACAAGGAAAAGCTGCAGAAGCTCAAAATACTGGTATGGAAAGAGCGCTAGCTATGTCTCTTGGGAGGGAAGCTATGGAGTTGTCAGAAGAAGAACAGATTGCACTTGCTATGCAAATGAGTATGCAGCAGGAAGCTCCACAGGCTGAAGAGAGCATGGATGTGTCTGAAGAATACGCAGAGGTTATGAACGATCCTGCATTTCTCCAAAGTGTCCTGGAGAATCTCCCTGGAGTAGATCCTCAGAGTGAAGCAATTAGAAATGCTATGTCTACCATAAAAAAGGACAAGGATGAAAAAGATGATAAAGACCAAAAAGACAAAAGTGGAAAAGGGTCAGGTTCAAAAGAAAACTAAAATATTTTTTAATTTTTTATTTATGCTTAGTCCTCATAAATTTTCAAACACTGTAATATCACAGTTTATATAAGTAAAAAAATATAAAGATAATCCAACTGGAGTTTATTTCCATGATATCCAATTGAGCCCTTCAATTCTCTCGTATTCTATAATAAAAACATAATTGTTAAAATAACTCAATATATTTTCCAAAATGATATAAGAAAAAAACAAATAAAATTAATTCATTATACTTTGTATTTGCAATAAAGTTAATAAACAATTTTATTATTGACTTGTCATTTTGCTGCAGTAGGACAGTTATGTGTTTGATCCCCTCTCAGGATATATCCTGATTATAATTTAATTATTTTCTTATATCCATTCTGTCACACAGTCCACGGCTTTGAGCTCCTACATTCTGCTTACAAAAATTAAGAGTCTCGTCCTACTTACTCAACTTTGCAAGCCTAGTAAAATTTAACATTTTAAAAAACCCTTGACCGAAAAAATTACTACCTCATCTTGGCAAAGTGCTTATAGCTCAAACGACTAATCCAGCTAAGAACCACGACAATGAATATGGTTTTCAATTATTAAAAAAATTAACTGCACTCAAATCGGTTCATTAATGAATCACACCAACACATCAAAATTTTACTAAAACATAACTTTTAATTTGCATTATCCGTTGCATCAACCTGCATTTAATGCGCGTACTCTTCCAAATAATAGTAGTTTTTGTTTCATCAAAATCGAGTCAGGATTTCCAAAGTTAAAACGTAAAGTTTCACCGTTTTTTTTTTAAATTTGCGGTCCCTCGCCTAGTCGCTGCGTGACTGCGTCTACTGTTATGTCCGATTACGAGTGACACGAAGTGTGTAGTGAAAAAACAATTGAATTTATAGCGAAAAGGCGAGAGCTAAGCGAGCCAAAGTATGGAGGTGTTCACAGGCGTCTGCTGGAAGACGCAGCATGACGTCACACGCTTAGCCACGGAGGCCGTACTTTTATGTTATATTTCTCAGTCATTTTTGAAGATAGGAAAAAAAAAACAAATTATTATTCCTCGAGCTACCTATTTTTTATATGTATATGCTGATAATAAAAAACGTTGGGGTGACTCATTCAGGAGCTATGGTGCCACAGACAGATACGTCAAACTTATAACACCTGTTTTGCGTCGGGCGTTAAAAATGCTTGAAGATATTATTTATTATTATTTCATAGGACATCTTTATTATGTAATTATGTATTTTGTCTATGGGACATCAGTTCACATACTTGAATCATGCCAATATTTTTTTGTCTTGAACTTATTCATTGCTTCCACAAGTTTCTTTTTCCTTTCTGTTTCGCTAAGTTGAGGCTTCAATACTTTTTTAGTAGCTGAAATTTATAACAAAATGAATTAAAGCAAAGGCATGTGCATTTTTTAACAGTGATGACAACAAGAACCTTTTTTGTAATTATTTCTTGAGATTTACGTATTATATCATTATTTCAAGTGATTCACATTTTCGTACAAGTGCCTACTATAGTACCAAAGAGCCAAAATATTAATAATTCAATACAAATCAGAAATTATGACTATACAGGGTGGAAGAGGCAGCGCTTCTTTTATTGAAACTGCATATAGGGTAATATATATCAAACCCACACCTAAGAAATTAATCAAGGTACCTCAACAGTTTGGACGTAGGATTTTTTTTTCATTTCACGATTTTTATCCATACCTGTATTTCGTGTGACGCACACATACGTGTGCGACGTTTCCGATTTGACAGGTAAGTGTGTGCGTGCCTATGTTATACTTTACAAATGGCGTTTTATTTTAAAACGATAATTTTATTATTTATTTTGTTTGAAAAAATAACTTTTTCATTTTTGGGAATTATTTTTTTTCCGAATTATATTAGGTTTTTATAGAGTAGTTAAAACTGTGGCTTCATTTAAAGTGGTGCTGACTATTCCACCCTGTATATTAAGTATATAATTAATTTGATAATATTTTACATTGGATTTATTTATTACAAACTGAAAAGAAATACTATAGACTTTACCATTATGGTCTTGATTTTCTATGTTTTTCTTATTTATAACTTTTTTTTTATTCAACAATACAAATGAACTCTTGATATCTTCCAGCTGGGGCTTAAAATTTTTGCTACTGTAATTGGAATCTAGAAAATAATGTTATTAATTGGCACAATTGGAGTAAAGGTAAGAAATATTTATAATATTAAAAAAGGTAAGAAATATTTATAATATTAAGAAAGAGGCCAATCGTGGGTTCGATTTCCACCTAAAGAAATGAAATATTTAAATATTTTCATTTCTTCGCTCTGGTATTGGAGGCAAAGCGCGGCGTTTAAGTTCTGCCACAGAACACGCAATACCTTTAGAATTCAGCGTGAAGTGGGGAACGGAAGTGTTTTAAATAAATTTTCAGAATAAATAATAATAATAACCATACTCTAAGTACACTCATAGAATAGTTTTTTTTATTTATTTTAGTTTTATACTAACAGTTCCTATTGGCAGGCGGTGGATATTTATTTTCTCTTTTTGATGCATATGTTTTTCTATCAATTGAACTTTCGCGAGATGACGATGCCGATTTCACTGTAGCTGAACATAATAAAAAAAAATCTATGACAAGTTCTTGCATATGCTAAGTAAAGATAATCCCTTATAAGTAAGCAATCATTAGCATTTTAAACGCCGTAGTGGCGCAGCGTTTTACTGCGAGAGATTGGAACTCACTGCCGGCAGCTGTATTTCCTGTGACATACAATGTGGGGGTCTTCAAAGATAGGGTGAATAGGTATCTTCTAGGCAAGCGTGTACCACCGTAGACCGCATCAACGCTCACCAGACTTGATGCGGTCAAACGTAAGCCTATTCCATATATAAAAAAAAAAAAGCGTTAAACTCTGAAGGCGACGGTTGTGGGATGTATTCTCCTCAAGTTACATATATTCTTAGCTCTGACTCTGTAACAAGAAGAAGCGCTTAGCTTCTACGCTTAACTATAGCAATGTTAAGAAAAAAGCTTATAATAACCCTAAAATGGAGTTTTATACTAACAATTCATATTAGTGTTAGTGGGTGAAGGCGATTTATTTTCTTTTTTTAATATAAACGTCTTTGAACTTTCGCGTGATGAAGATGCAGATTTCATTGTGGCTGAAATTAAATAATAATTATTGTTATAGTTGAGGCCAATCGTGGTGCAAGTGTGACTGTAAACGACTGGTTGTGGGTTCGATTTCCACAATGAAATATTTATTTAAATTTATTATTTCCATTTCTCTGCTCTGGTATCGAGGCAAAGCGCGGCGTCGGGTTCCGCCACTCAATGACTCAACAGGCAATGCCTCCAAAATTCGGCAGAAAGTAGGGAGCGGAGTGTCTTAACACTAGGTTCCCTCTGCTAATCCTGCTGTGTACGAGATACAGCGTGAACCTAAAAAAAATGTTACTAACTTCTAATCTAGGTGTTAACTAACATACAATAGAAAAAAGGCATTATCTATTAATATTTAAAATATTATAGAATATAACTATTTTTTTTTAATTAATATATTTTTACTGTACCTACCCTGCGCTTTAACAATATTCTCCTTTGATCTTTTTTTTATCGGAGACATTCGATTTCTAATAGATTGTCTTGTAAGTGCTGTTGCTTGCCCTGAAATATACCACTATTATTATTTAATTTAAAACCTTCTTCTTAAATATATGACACGCTAATGACCCGATCGCAGTTTTGTCCGCTAGAACTATACAATTAAGTATTTATATACTAACATGGATTACTTTACTGTTCTAACAACATTATCATTTTAATATTAAAGTTTCGTTGAATTCCATAAAATTGCTATATGATTTTAAGTAAACATTGAGTAAAGTTTTCCAAAATACAATAATAAAAATTGCATTTAAATAGGTTATTACGTTTATGAGAAGCGTGCACAAAGGCAGAAACAAACAAAAAATTTAGAAATCATAGTTTTGGATTCGATTACATTGTTAAATATATCCTCCAATACCCCCGATACTAAATTTGCAGTAGGAAGGTACATCTTTTATGTACAGACACCGATCAGTTACGATTTTATTATATTGATAGATTATTAAATATAGATAACGAACCTGTATTCCAATTGTTAGTGTCACGAGTGAAGGCCACACGGGTTGAATTTGGATTATTGTACGACGTTAAATTTCTTTGAACTATAATCAAAAGAAATTATATGCTTATAATTTACTTTCATAATAAAAATATAATTAATTTACAATTCTTAACTAAATTGGTGTAATACCTACCTTGTGCTGTTTTCTTAGTAGGTGGAATTGTCGAGATTGTCTGTATTTGCGGCAACCTTTTAGCTATATGACCAAATATAAAACAATAATTAATATTCTGGATTAAGTGAATATATATAAACTAAAAAATATGATTTTTTTTTAAACACGATCGAAAGCGTTTTCTTGCTATACTGGTCGTCGCGTCGCGTCGTGGTAATGATATCAGGCTCATGTTATGATTGATATTGTAGTACCTTTTATCATTGGATTTAAATTCAGAAGCAAATGACTTCCATTTTCATCTGATTAGATAAAATAAAAATTAGGAACCGCAACCCACCACACCCTTTTCTTCTTCCTTAAGCTTTTCTCTTTTGCTCCACGCCATATCCCGGACATAGCAGAGTAGGCAGATTGAACCTGGGATCCTAGTTTTAAGACATTCCGTTCCTCATTAAGACACTCCGTCCCCCATTTCCGCCGATTTCTACACGGATTGCGTGTTTAGTGGCAGATGGCAACCGTACTTTGACTTTGTTACCAGAACAAATCCCTGGAGGAATTAACCGCAGCGTTTACAGCTGCACGCCCCTTCGTCACAACGGCCTCACGTTCCTCTATTTATTAAGAAAAAAATATTTCAACATAAATATACATACACTTCGCCGGACTTTTCACGTCTGGACAAGTGGCCCTCGCGTATAAGGCGGGCTGCGTTACAGCCTTATCGTTCACCGGCGTCGCCTTATTGGCTGTCCAAAACAAATAACCGACTGCGATTACTGTTACGACCAATTGCCATTGAAAATACGATATGTACGACACCAAGCTATGGAGCTTCCAGAGCAATATGTGGTATAAAATACTTGTTATGATATCTAGTATTGAGACGTTCACTGGAATAGAATTGTTGATTACACTAGTTTTTTTATAATTTCATGTTTTAGTATTGGTTCATCTTCAGCTATTAGGTATGAAGGGAATCAAAAATCATTCCATTTTTATTTTTCGCTTAAATTACGGATTTGAAAGCTTCCAAAGTCGTTTTACAACTATTTACCTGAACCAAAGAATCGGTGCATATATTTCTTTATGACCTTTTACAAGATTTCATGATGATAGTATTAAACTAGGTATAGATGTAATTAAACGTCAAATTTACCTACTTGCTTAGGTAAATATTTGGTACCTACTCTGTCATTGCTACCTGAAGATTTAGGTAGGTATTTACACACACAAAAGTGACTGCAGCGATTTGTCAAATATTCTGTTTATTATCAAATTATATAAAAAATAAAAAATATTTTTTTAATCCATTATATAGGCAAAAAGCACGGCGTTGAATTTCGCCATTCAACACGCAATGACTCTAGGATTCGGCGGAAAGGCGGGAATGGAGTGTCTTAACACTAGATTCCCTCTGCCTACCCTGCTGTGTGAGGGATACAGCGTGAAGGTGATTTATAATAACAGACATAATGACGGGCGAAGTATAGACAAAAAGGTGAATATTTAAGAATAGAAAACTAATACTAACGTGATCTCGACGGACTTAGACGTCGCTTATTAGCAGGAGCACTTGGAAACTGATGATTACCTAAAATTAGGTAAATATTATTTAATTATTATTTTAGCTTCTCACTTTATCTTGCATACCTATATGGTATACCTATGTAGAGAAAACCTAATGTCAAGACACTTCGCTCTACACTTTCCACCGTGATGCTAATCTGTATAGCCACCGTGTTGTCAGCCAGACACTATTCCAATGAGCCACAATGGTCTCAATGCTAATTAAGTAAAGCTTAAAAACAAAACTTGACGTTTTTTGTTAATTATTTTATTGATTAGGTATATAGATAATGTATATTGACACCTACCAAGTTGTTTGCTTGGAATGATACCAGAATTTTGTTTACTAGCATCAGAAATTTTAGTCTTGGTGTTGATATTTTTCATTTGTACCGTGTACGACGCAGTTGAGATAGGAGCTTTATTTAAAGTTTTCGAACGTGCTGGAAAAATTGCTTATAGGTGAATTTAATATGTAAAGTACAAAGAAAAAAATTGAGGCCAATCGTAGCAGGAGGGCAAGTGTATGACTGTAAATGCGACTGGTTGTAGATTCGATGCCCAATCGAGGAAATGAAATATTTATTTAAATTCATGTTTTCATTTCTTCGCTCTGGTGGCGAGACAAAGTTCGTCGTTGAGTTTCGCCACTCAAACACAATGCCTCCAGAATTCAACAGAAAGTGGGACACGGAAATGTCTTAATGGGAAGGGTATGGGAGTGTCTTACACTAGTTTACCAGGCTGCATAGGCTTAAAGCTAAATAAATGAAAAAGTATATTAAAGTGATTTTCGTATTAGAATAAATGGAAAGAAGCAAAAATATACTATAGTTATCTTAGAAAGTTACTTATAGGGTTAACAAAATCATAAATTTCTTATATAAAAAAAATTGTATGTCTTTTATTATTATTGGTACTGTAACGACCACTAATTATGTGCTGTTTGATGTAGGTACTTACTATCCACAACATAAACGGGATCGGTTATTTTTTGGCTTATTATTTTGGTATTTTTGCTTACTTCTAACGACTGGCTTGCCGTACGGTCTGAAAAATATATAAAACTTGACATTAAACATAGTGATAAGTCACTCCACTTTCCGTCTGAACCCAAAATACTGCTTGTTTTTTTTCTAGTAGCTCTGGTGGCGTACCGATCGACCATTGCAGTCAGACGCTACACTACTTGTTCCACAATAGCTTGGTTGGTTGGCAGAGCCGATGCAAATTATATGAATAGCGAAAATTCCTTAGAATCTCTCAGCAGCTGACTCAGACAACTTTTATACATTCAAGCCCACTATCACATATAGGTACCTACCATCAGAAAAATAATCTGAAATAGAATCAGATCAGATATACCAACAGAAAAAATATCCAAATAGGAATAAAATAGATATCAATTAGGTGAATTAAATTTTTGTTACTTACGTGGTATAGTTTCTGGAGATCGTACAGGAGAATGCGGCGCGCTTCCGCATTTTGTTGAGACTGCACCAAAATCTTAACTGAGTATCATTACTTTTGTTATAATAATTACTATTAATGCAAAAGTTCTATTAGAGGAGTTGTGATCAAGATGGCATACTATGATAAGATGACAAATATTGACACACTACAAATTTTGATGAAACTATTAGCGCTAAGTGCGATCTTGTGACACTTAAGTAGAGAGTGTCTGTAGATGCAGCTAGTGCTTAAATTCAGTATGGTTGAAAGTTAATGCAGATGGGCAAGTAATTCATGTTTTCGTTATTTTCAATTGCAACAAATTTTTCTTTCGCTTTTGCTTGATGGTGAAAAGACATGTAAGATAAAGATTTTCTATTTGAACTAATTATAAATGTAAAATAGGATTATTATATGACACAACTAACGCTAAAAGCGCATCCTAACCTATAAACTTTTGTCACAACGCTTAAAATTTAATTCATATATCTATTGGGTAAGATGACATACAAAACGTGGGTATAAGATGGCATACTATCTTGCCCTTACAAATAGAATAGATGTATTTTTTTTGCTTTACCCTCAAAATGCCTCGTAATTACAAACGAATATATATTAGTCACAAGAAGACATGGATAAGGCTGCTAGAGCAAGGGCATTCAATAGCCGCAAGTGACGAAGCTTATTTCCCTTTTGGAAAAGGAAGTGACTGATAACGGAATCCAACCTGATAAAATTTGCAACATGTATGAATCTGGCCTTAATATTGTTTAAAAGCCCCCCAGCAAAGAAGAAACTATTTATTTGTGAATTATGCTCGACAAATAATGATGGCATTTTTATGACACATACTAAGTATGTCATTTTACCCTGTAGATATGTCGTCTTACACTGGTCGACCTAAGTGCGATTTTTGTTTGTTTTTATGATGTTTGAAAGAAGATTGTTCTGAAACTAAAATAATTTCGTTGATTATGATATATATAATAGTATACGTTCTGCTGTTCTCAGATGACTTTATTTATTTGAAATATTTGTCTTGAAACAAAAAGTATGTCATCTTAAGCACAATTCCCCTAACTATTTCAATATTCTACAACAAAATTAGAAAACATGTTTCTGTGATTCGAACCCATGTAGGTAAATGATTATCATATTTAGTTTAATTTAATGATAAAATACATATTTAATCAAACAAAACAACCAAATCATAAGAATGACTTCGGTCATCATGATTTAACTTAACTACGAACTTTTAACTTTATAATATAAAACAAATTAATAATTATAAAACACGTACAGGGTGAACTATTGCGACTGGAATATTTTATAGGCGAACAAGACTTGCTTCGTTCTCCTGACATTGCCTTTGCTGCTAGTCTGCTACTCCTTTCTTGTCTTAAGCCTATTTTGATAAGTAATATTTTTGTTTATTAATAAAAACTAAATAAAATTATATACATATTATGTATATTTGAAATGGCAGTAAGTATGTAGTGTTAACTTAGTGCTAGATTTAACTGGACGCAATGGTAGCTTGCAATTCCCCGGAGAAAAAATATATTTAATTATTATTTACATACTTAATTATCCAATCATGCAAAATTAAAAAATATTTAAGTAAAACACCACTAACGAGAACAAACGTTATCTCTATTTTGCATGGATTGTCTATCACAAGATGGCGTCCGCTTGCCACAAGATGGAGACCGTTTGCGGACGGCTGAAATATTAGGTTATTTTTCTTAAAATGATAGCGACATACTGTAACGTAATTAAATAATACTCATATATTAAGATCGCACAAGCACACATATTTCTTCCAAATATATTTTTTTTCACGAAAGGTAACCATGTCTATAGTTAACACATTGTTGACCGGCAATTTTACGCTGAAGCTATCTCATATCACCGGCTATTATTTCGTAATTCAATGTCAAACTGAAACAATTTAAATAACCTTCAATAAACTTTATTTATACATATTGAATTGAAATGAAATTTTGTACATATCTTTTAAATAACATTTAATATTTTTTTTTAGTATGATATGCTGTATAGCAATCACCTACGTGTAATAGTACGCGAAGAAGTGCCAGGTACAAAGCTGCATTCATTTAAATCTAAAGTTATCCATTCCCTAGCTACTTCTAATAGAAATTTTTTGAATCTTCATTTATTTTGTAAGTTAGAGTTACTGTAAATTTTAAATGCATTGAACAAAGTACAATTAATGAGAAAGAATGCAACTTTTTTTAGACCATTTTATACTTTTTCTAAAGATGGAACTGTTTGCCAAATATTTTTTAATTCCTAATGCAAGTGAAATGACGTGTTAGCTCGTAATCGGTCAACAACGTTCGGGCATGAAAACACGAGCTAACTCGTGGCCGGTCAACAACGTTTGGGCATGAAAACACGAGCTAACTCGTGACCGGTCCACAACGTTTGGGCATGAAAACACGAGTTAACTCGTGACCGGTCGACAACGTTTGGGCATGAAAACACGAGTTAACTCGTGACCGGTCGACAATGTGTTAATTTAAAAAAAGAAACAAAAATCAGAACTACAAGGCATTTTATTGTTAAACCTTAAATTAATAGGCTATACATTTATATTATTATTAGACAGGCACATTTTGTGTCTAAAAATGTGTTACATAATGAAGTATTATGATTTTTTAACATAATTCAGCTTGCCATTACATGTAAAGTTGCAAAACTAAATTCCCCACTTTGTCTTACAATACACAAAAAATATAGTATTTATTCCTTTCGATAGGTAAAAAAATAATAATAATAAAGAACTAACGAGAATGCTTATCCTTATCTTTGATAATTGGCGGAGCTTCAGTTTTACATAATGGTTGCTTTGGTGAACCTAAGAGAAATATTGCTAAAATATTAATATGAAATATAAAGCATATAGACGTTATCTGCAATAGACTAAAATTCCACTTTTGTTTTAGGATACCTAACTCACATTCGTTCAATATATTTTACAGTATAGAATACAAAAACATTCTAAATTACATTTAGTCTGTGCCACAACAAATACCTACTACAAGTGCAATGAATTTACGGCATATAGATAAGTAGCCACATCAACAAGGTTACGATTAGAAATAAAAGAAATATAACATTGTATATTTATATTTTCATAAAACAGCCAGTGAACCAAGATAAATATTTTTTCTTCTCATTAAATAATCAGTTTTAAATAGGCGTATTATACATAGGTGAAGTTAAAATAACCAAGTATCAGAATATAAATAACGCTTAAAGTATAGGAATGAGTTTGCCAATTTGTAGCTTATTTTTTCTCTACAATACTTCTATAGTACTTTTTAAACTCGGTTTAACTTTTGATAACCGATTTACGTAAACAACAATAATGAATAATAGTTTTGACTATACGTTCACTTTTATGGTAAAGTTTCATTATTATTGTTTACGTAAATCGGTCGTACAAAATGTTGCATTTGGTTGGCTGCCCAAAGGCAACATTTTTTTACAATGGAATAAAAAAGTATTTTATTGCCAAGATTACGTTTTAAAATAATACACAAATTATTTTAAACTAACTTTATTGTATTTTAGCAATTTAATAAATTATGATAGCAAACTTTAACAAACAACATAATATGCTAACACATTTTACTTCCTACCTACAGTGATACATCATTTGAAATCTATTGCAATTATAACTTCGCTGCATATTCAATTCTAAAATGGCTTCTAAGCATTAAATAAAACTTAACTCATCAATATAAAAAAAAAACATTAGTCACTAGCTACCAATATCTGATTTATTATCTACATTATCTGTCAAACTATTAACAATCTGTTTACTATCTGTCACTTTATCTACATTCTCTACTTTATCTGTGGTAATTTGCGTGGAATAGTTTCTAATTGTACCGGACGATGGTATTTTGGCGGGACTCTGTTTTTTTTCTTTCTGCCGAGCTCTGTGTTCCGCTTTTAGTTCTAAATCGACGCAATGGTCAGCGAACATCAGTTGTAAGGGCGCGTACATGTGTGGTAGGAGTTCGAGATCGCTCATTGTTATCTGAAAGATAATGTTTATTGTGTTATAATAATAAAAATATATTTAGAAGAAAGGGTCTAGTAATAATAAGTTCTTTGATTTTAACGGTTATTACACATTTTTAAATGAAACTATTTAACCGGATTAATCGCGTATATTTAGTATTGTAAATTTTTGGAAACCCGACGTTTCGAACACTTTGCAGTAGCCCGTGGTCACGGATAGACTGAGGTCGCATTCGTCTGTCAGTTGACATAACTATTATCTACCGACAACGATTTTTAATTGCCTCGCGTACTGCCCTGGATTCCTGCAGAATGAGCTGACTGTATCTTCACTCTAACAAAGTGAATATGAGTGATATTTATAATAATCAATAATTAGACTCAGCCTTAATACGCCATTTCGGAATAATAAGCACGACGATTTTAAGTTCGATCCTCATTCGAAAAAAGAATTATTTTCATTTGCTTGCCACTCAAAGGGAAATATCTTAAAAATTGAGCGATGCGTGGGGAATAGAACGTCTTAACAATATATCTGAAATTAAACAAAACAAATAAACAACCCACCTGCATATTATCAAAAGCTATACCAACACTATTATTATCGTTTAGTATATGAGTGCTAAGTCGCGGTAATCTCGCATATCTCTGACTAAAGTGTGTCAGCACTGTGTATTTCGCATTCATTTTTTTCCCAACGTTTATTGCTTGAGAAGTAGTAGAGTGCATTTTAGTTCTAGCCTCGTCTGCTAATTCGTCCTCCATTGTAGCTTCGTGGATGAGTAGGGTTGAGTCTTTGCCTGAATTATTTTATAAATATATATTAATCTTTTAATTTTTTTTAACACAGCACAAACCGGAGCCGTTTTAAAATACTACGTCATAATTTTTTTAAAAATTTAATTTACTAAATTAAAAACAACATTTTTTTTATGCAGTAGTGCACGATGGAAGAAATGGTTCTATCAAATCAAGAATTATACTGTCGTCAATTTCGAGCTATCATGCAACAGCAGAACATCGTGTGAGTGTAAACGCGACGATTATAGGTTCGATTTCCAGTCGGTGGAATGAATTATTTCAATTTTATTCGCTTTAGTAATATGTGAAAACGCAGTGTCTAGTGGGAAGTGCATTGTGAACAATGTGTTTTAATATTAGGTTCCCTTTGCCTACCCAGCTAAGCAAGATACAGAATGAAGCTGAAAATAAAAAAAATCAAACAAACTATCACTCACCAATAACAACCAGCTCGTCACACGGTATAGTATCACCCGAATACGTGACACTGTGGTCGTGGTCGAGGGACACCGTCACGCCGAATGCGTTGGGGCAGTGCGCAACCTGACACGTCGTTATAGATTGTACGCCAATGTCGGATAAAATGGCAGATGATAGATCTGATGGTTTATTTTTTAACTGGAAAATGATAGGCTAATTGTGATTTAGCTAAAAAAGATATTTATGTTATTCAGTGATGGTGCAGGCAGCAGGGCAGTATTAGTCTGACTGATTGTAAGTTTTATTCAATTCTGAGAAAATGATTATATTTGTATTTATTTCTGTTCTGATAAACAAAGCACAGTCGAAAGTTTGGAGGAAAGTGTGGAAGTGGATGTACAAACACTAGGTGTTAACTATACGGGAGAAAACTTTTTAGCTTTCTGCAGTGGGAGACATCCTATTTAATAACAAACACTGTACCACAACGATAGCCAATAATTAAATCTCATAAAATAAATATAATAATAACATACCAAATTCTGATTAGGCACCAGCACGAACTCTTCACGTATCTTCTCGAACTGCTGATGGTATATAGACAGCCACGTCACAATTTGACCTGGAGCCAACAAATATAACGGCGGAGTGGGACCTTCGGGGTTAATTTCCGCGAAGGCATCATGACGAGCTTGGAGAACTCCGATTAGACCTGGAAAGATAAAAAGAAATATTTTTTTACAAATTCTATAAGATCTTATGAGAAATTCTAATACCACTTAAGATACACAATTTGTATTTTTTTTTTATTTTTCTTGGTTTAACAGATATTAACTGTTAACTGGAGAGGGGCGCTGCTGTGCCACGGTTAACATCAGCTCCGTGAATAATCTGTTATTTACACATTATTCACGGTACGGAATAGTGGTTATTTACTTAATTATTGTAAAAATTGCAATAAATAGTGTTGGAATATATACATGGACTATAAAAGTGAAAAGTGTAAAGTGTCGGCGATTAAGAACATATAAGTGCAAAAACAGTGACAAAGTACCGGTGACAGTGTAACGGTCGAAAGACGGTTGTGTTTGGTTAGCTTAGACACTGAAATCGATGGTGAAGTGAACACAGGTCTTGGACAGATTTATTGTTCCATTTTGCCTATATCTGCTACAAATTGTAAGGACGATTAATCTAGGAGTTTATTAAAAAATTAAAAAAAAAGCAAGTCATTTCGAAAGGGAACTGCGACACGACCGAAAGACGCCATCTAGCGGATAATAGGCGTAAATACATAGATCTGTTAAAGAAAATCAATCAACTTGGTCACAGTTAGGCTAAGTGTTTCTCCACTGACCACAAGAGGGCAGGAGTTATATAAAAAAAACCCAATAAAGATTAAAGTTATCTGCTAAGAGACGACAACAGAGGCCACTACTTGTATTAAGTCAAAACAATTACACTTTAGAATCATGGAAGAAATCTTAAATGCTCTTAAAAAAATTACGTTCGAATTGAACGATCAAAAACAAGAAATCAGAGAAATAGGAAGAAATATTACTGAACAAGTAACTCTTAGTATGAGTAGAATATTTGAAGAGAAATTTTCATTAATAGAAAAACACTACGAAAATCTGAAAGATAGAATGGAAAATCAAGAAAAAAAGATTCAAGCCTTAGAAAGACAGGTAAGAAAAAATAATTTGGTTATTTTCGGTATAGAAAACAACGAAAAAACATACGAGAGCCCAGAAAGAAACGTAATAAACTGGTTGGAGCAATATCTCTCTGTAAAACTAAACTATGCCGACATTCAAAAAGTCAAAAGAATTGGAAAGAAAGATGAAAGAACACGCCCAATAGTAGTTACTCTCTCAACTCTAGGAACAAAAATGAAAATATTGAAACAAAAGAGGGAGGTACGCATTATTACATCAAAGAAGATTATCCAAAACAAATACTGGAGAAAAGAAGAGAACTACAACAACAACTACAATTGGAAAGAGATAAAGGAAACATAGCTGTAATCAAATATGATAGACTTATTGTATGGAGAAATAATACTAAGCGTAAATTACCTACATCACCTGAAAATGGTACTATAACCAATATACAGAAAAATATACAAATAAATAAAAAGAACAAAATACAACAAAAGGATGTACCAGCTAAAACATCAAATAGTCTTTCAGATGGAGTTATAAAACAAGGAAAATTAAATTTTGTAATTAATTCTACAAATAAGAATAATAATAAAACAAACAAGCATAGCAATCAAGCACCTCCTCCATAGTTAAAGTAATAAGAATAGAAAAGAAAAAAAAAAAAAATAAAACAAAAAATCTTCCAACTCGGCTGGTCACCGCGGAAGAGTACGACCAAAACCCTCCAAAGTATAAAATGCTATAAAAAGAAAAAATAAAAAGACTTAGATTATTATACGTTAGATTATTATATAAGACTAAGATTAGATATACCAACATAATAATGTTACCAATTGAAAGCAAACGGCACTGCATAGAGAAAAATGGCTACTTTTGGAGGAGGCCTATACCCAGTCTGGGGACCTTGCCTGATATTAAATTACTAAATTAGTTATATTTAATAAATAATTTAGAAAATTTTAAATAAGCAAATAAAATAATTTATAAATAAAATTAGAACAAAAGTAAACTAAAAAAAAAAAAAAATTAAGTAAATGAATAGTAACAAGTAATTAGTGTGAGTGTGTAGTAGAGTGTGTATTATAAAATAATTAGTAAAAGAAACAATTAATCAGCACTAATGTAAAATTAGAATAAGTAAAAAAGATCTTCTTATAACATACAGGGTGGAAGAGGCAGCGCTTCTTTTATTGAAACTGCATATAGGGTAATATATTTCAAACCCACACCTAAGAAATTAGTCAAGGTACCTCAACAGTTTGGACGTAGGATTTTTTTTTCATTTCACGATTTTAATCCATACCTGTATTTCGTGTGACGCACACATACGTATGCGACGTTTCCGATTTGACAGGTAAGTGTGTGCGTGCCTATGTTATACTTTACAAATGGCGTTTTATTTTAAAACGATAATTTTATTATTTATTTTGTTTGAAAAAATATTTTTTTCATTTTTGGGAATTATTTTTTTTCCGAATTATATTAGGCTTTTATAGAGTAGTTAAAACTGTGGTTTCATTTAAAGTGGCGCTGACAATTCCACCCTGTATACTTAAATATTATTAGTAACGTGTAGATAAAATAAATAAGTTAGAAAGGAAACTATAATAAATTAGCATTAAGTTTGTAACTGTGGCAATGGTAAATAAAAGGCTTTATTATAACTGTTAACTTTGAGGCGGTCCAGCGTGGCGCAGTAGCACAATTACCCACTCAACACGTATTGACACTAAAAATTCGGCAGAGGGCGGGGATCGGAGTGTCTTAACACTAGGTTGCCTCTGCCTATCCTGCTATATGCATGATACAGCGTGAAACTGATTTGATTTGATTTTTAACTGTTAACTTGAGGAATATCAATCTAATGCAAAACGCAATAAAGAAAAGCTTATATAAGATTCTATGAAATAAAAACAATACTAACATTCTATACATTCTTACAGCACTACTGCAGCTATCTTCTTAAAACGTTAAGTTTATTAACAACATACGAAATTATTTATAATAATATTTATTATTTATACATAAACTTACCAATATGATGATCAGCATGTAAATGTGACACATATATAGCTTTAAGGGTTCTCAAGAAATAATTAACCTTCTTCGGTCCGTAGAAGCGTACAAGCTGACCGAAAGTGCCTTCACTACAATCAAGCAGCATTGAACGATCTTCACTGTAAAAAATAATGAATATTTTTAAAAAAATTAAGTTAAAAGCACAGTGCAACAAGTGTGACTGTAAGAAACAAGAAAATGAAATATTTGATATTTTCATTTTCCTCGCTCTGGTAACGAAGCAAAGTGCGGCTTTGGTTTCCGCTACTCAACCCACAATGCCTCCTAAATTGGGTGGTGGGTTTATTTTCGTGAGCAACAGAACTTTTTTAATGGTGAACAGTGTCTTAACTTTAGCCTTTCAAGTTCCTTCTGCCTATTCTCCTATTTGCGAGATACAGTGTAAAGCCATAATGTAATCAGTTATATTTGGAGAATATAAAAAACAATAATAATATACTACTTCTATTCACTTTAAAACCAAGCACGCTTGAGAAATAAAATTTGCGTTCAAAACGAAAAAGAAATAAAAAAACACTTACCTAATATGAACAACAATACCACTAGTATTCCTGGTCTTGCTGGGTATACAAGATCCTGTCCCCATAAAAACGACCTTAGGGTACTCCTTCTGAGAGTCCCTTTTTGCGTAACGAGTGTCCTCAACGACTTTCCGAAATCGTTCCAAACTACCCACAAAACCTTCTACTTCTAGGGGCTCTTGAATGTATTCTTGAATGTGGAGCTTTGGTTCCATTGATCTGAGGAATTTAAGTCATTTTGTTTTTTTTTATGAGTAAAAACGTTGACAACTGCGTCCGTAATCCAGTCTTGTCGAGAGTCTATGATCGATCGTCTGAACCTGGCACTTCAAGGCGTCTCCGAACGGGGCGATGCCAATCTTGTCAGGTTTAACGCTATCAAAACTCACGCGTGTTTATTCTCGGCAAAACGGAGCCCCTTCGATCTTGCTCCGACTTTCCGAGATGTACCCGTGCCGATAGCTGACTCCTTTGTTTTCGTCGGGAGTTAAAAATGGCATTTAATATACTCAAGATAGGACTCACCTATCCAGCTGTTTCTTAGGTCTCAAATGGAATATCGTCAAAGTCCTGCCTGCGATCAGCTCCAATCTGGCCAAGGAATCTGAATCCTTCAACCCTTCATTCCCCGCACATGAGCCCTCCATATTTATTATATTCTGGAACTGCGCCAAAGCGATCTATAAAATATTGTTTTATTTCCCACACCAATCATGCAAAGCAAGACTAACCTTTATGATTGAATATATGAAACGCAATGTCATTAAATGAAAATAAAATCTAAAAGAGAATGAGATGTGTGAAGCGCATAGAAATTAATAAGTTAAAAATTCTTAAACGGAAACATTCTTTTAATGTACGGACTAAACACTAAAAGAAACACTAAAAAAATCAAAACCAACAGGCACAATATCTCACATCTGCATATAAGAAAAACTAATATTTTTCAAAATCAACCTTTACATATGTGCTCTCACATACACCTATGTGATATCTCATCCACACATATCACATCTTTAAGGATAACTTGCCCTCTCCCACTACTGATGCGTCCCACAAAGCCGGTATACTTGTCTTACGTGCATGCATATATTTTACGAAACATACTCCAAAACCTTTATTTCCTGACTCAGTATTAAAAAGCAGGCAAAATTACAGAGCAAAACAATATTTTTCCATAAAACATGCAGATATATGCATACATTTATGAAAACAAATAGACAACTCACATTTTGCTTCAACTCCTCCAAAACCTTCAGTTTCACCGGATTACTTGGCAACTCCTGGTTACCTTCCACTGTCGGCATGTCCCATAAAGCCGGCATACTTGTATCTCTTAGCAAGGGAAACATTTCCCCGTCGAGGAGATGCAGCTTGTGTTGGGTGCGATGAACAGATTCTGATCCGAGGCATGAGTTTTGCCTGTTCAGGACTAGATGGCGGGTTGTTGGACCGAACATGGCTAGGAATGCACGGTAGCTAAAATTATATGGTATAAGACATTGTAGAAAAAAATATTTTATTGTATATTTTAAGAAATAAAAAAAACAAGAGAAAAGTAAAAAATATTTTTGTTTTGGAAATATTGCTTTAAGAATCCAATAGATAATTTGAATTATCGTGTTCTTATTAGGTCGTGGTGGCGCAGAGTCATGCATGTTACTAACTCGACGACTGTGGGTTCGATTTCTACTTTTCATATTTTTACTTCGCCACGCAACCCGCAATGTCAACACCTAGATTTGCTCTCCCTTCCTTGCTACATGCGGGCTATAAATAGTCTTACACAAATAGTGGTAGCTCACGTGTCGAAGACGAAATTCGTCATCAAGTTTTATCATTATAATTGAACAAAAGCAATCTCAAATATTAAATTTAATCAATAGTAGTCAATATTAATAAATAACCAACAATGACTCACGTGGGATGGTTAAACACATGTGGCGGTGTATAATGCACTATAACCGTTGGTATGTTTTCTGGTGGGTTGGTGCCATTGTCGAAGTGAGCCGAGAACTCTAATTCTTTTAGATAGGATAGATCTGGTACTTCCATTACTGAAATGAAAAATAAATTCTTATATATAAACATGAAGCAATTTAAATGGTTATTGATTGCGGGTTCAATCTCCTATTATAAAATTCCTGTTTTAAATCAATTGAACATTAAATTTTTCCATTCACAAACTACATTGAGTTCTACCACTCTAAGAGTCTAAAAACTCTAGTAACTCTAAAAATAAATTTGGCTTTGCAAGTCACATTCGCGCTCACGAACGTCGAAATATAAATTAGTCGAAATATAACAGTGTGTCGCCGTCGACGGATACGTCTGGGAGGACATCATCATCATATACAATTTCTCGAATTTGGGTCTAAAAAAGAAAACTAGAGTAGAACTACTACTTGAAACTACGCTCACTCCTACTATTAGTTACAGAAAATTTGATAAAATTCGGAAAACACAAAACAGACATTTTAGACAAAATTTATTAAAAAAATTCAACAAAAACAAAGTAGTTCTACAAACACAAAAAACACAAACAAAACAAACCTATAAACACAGGTCCGGGATCATCAGGCGTCTTCACATCCTTAGACTGTACAAGAGTACCGTCTGGTAATACCACGTCTTGTCCATTTTTGAGCATACCCAGCATTGGACCAGGTTTAACTCCAAATTCTACACATTTCTCTAAGTCTAATGTGCCCAGACGTTTCTGTGACAATAATAGTGTTATACCTACGTAAATAAAGGTTATTCTGGCGAAATTTGACATCATCTGATTGCAAATAATTGCTGTGGGTTCAATCCCATTAGAGAGAATGAAGTATATTGATTTTGCTGGTAAGTCCTGGTAAGTTATGATGCTCAATTCATGATGATGTTCAGTTTCACGACTTCTCACGCGCATCCCAATTCAAGGGGAAAACAGCGTAAACACTACTTTTATCTATCTTGAATAATTTGAAACCATGGTTGCACAGTTGATTTTCCATATTAACTTTAAATTCATTTCTTAATTGGTGGTGTCTTAGGGAAAAGTTTTTTTGTTCTTAATAACTTGTTTGTTCTAGGCCTCATCAAGAACATTTCATGCTGTTTAGAACTATCATTGCAGGTTTTTGTAAGTGGAGTGAGAAAAAAGTGACAAGTTAAGTAAATATAGTAGTGTTTTCTTTTATTATTATATCATTAATTTCAGTTGAATTTGAGAGTCACACTTTGTGCCCCTGCAGCAAGACTGGCCCTCAACAACATGTTTATATTAATTATTAGTACATGATTTAGAACTTACCTTCAAAATGCAAATATAAGCTACAGTGCAATGATTATGTTTCTTTAAATCATGCAACACTTTTTGATCTTTACTATTAATTCCATCTGAAAATAAAATAAAGATTATATAAAAAATATCTTGAGTTGAAGATTGGGGGCTCAAATCCCCCTTGGGAAATTAGTTACTGTCATTTGCAGGATACAGCATGAAGTTTAATAAAAATTTATATCTATATATTAATGTACATAAATTACCATTTCCTACAGTAGATTTTGGTTTCACATTTGTGTTATTTTTCTTGTTAAAACCAGGTTTACCATCTCTCCTATAATAATCAGTATTGTCATGTATAAACTCCTCAAACTCTTTGTCTGAAGAATCATCGCTTAGTTTAGCTTTTTTTGCAACTGGGTCTAAGTCAGTTTGTAGTATATTGTCTTGTGGAGCCCTAGGATAAAATAAAAGAAAAATAAAAACTTTTTTTATATACAACAAGCATGTCAAATAATGTATGTTTGACCGTCGTGGCACAGGGACTAGCATGCAACTGTGGAAGTGATGCTAGTGTGTATGTTGATGGTTCTAATCCCACTGGGAAGAATGTAATTTTTAATATAATAAAGAAAAGTGAGGAATTCGGATTTGTGCCACATATATACAATGCCTCATGATTCAAGAGATCTTGAGAAGAATAAAATTATAATTTAAGACTTTAATCTTTGCACCTTTATAAAAATAGCATACTTTACAGAACTTACATAAGGACATATTTGACTGTCATAGCATTGTCTTCAAAGTCCACACTGGGACTACACTGGGCCATAGTCACATTCATTTCTTTCATTATAACAAATCTTTTTGTAGCATTATAAAGTTCATCCTGAAAGCAAAATATTAATACTTTTAATACATAACCATGTATTGTGCCTTAAAATCTCAATTTTTTTCCTATCATCACACAAATGACAAATTTACAAACATTATCAAACAACAAAACATTGAAAACTATTTCACTAATTCAATACAACAATTGTAAAAATTGTGATGTAATTCTTTTAGCAAGCATCAATTTTGTTGAACTAATTGTAATAAATGACTTGAATGGTTTTCAAGAGACATTTAAATTTTTATATGTTTTTAAAAAAAGTATATAGATAACTTATTTCATTATTTCCTATTTTGGCTCAAAGGTATAGGCTAAAGTATTTTTTACAACATCACATTAGAAATTGTGCATTATGTTTTATATGCAAAAAATGACATTTAAGACTAATCCAAGTCTGTTCAGTTTTGTGTGAAAGTCAAACATCCATTCTCAAAAGCTTCCACTTTTATAATATTAGTAGTATAGTAGGATGCATAGATATATTTTTTTATTAACAAATTAAAAATTATCTTTAATAATTACTTACCAAACCCTCTGGACCATGTAAAGTAATATTTGGTACACCAACATCTTGTAAAGTGAGTGAAAGTCCAGGAAGACCTCCAATATTATTCCAGGTTTTATTTGTGATGAAAATTTGTTCAAGTTTTGATAATTTGACTTTGTGTTCATGAGCCAATCTCTGAGTTCCTTCCCCACAGTTAAAAAGATAACTGGAATATTTAATTTGTATATAATATTCAAACACTAGCACTAATCAACATTTAAATAAATAACAATTACAGATTTCACAATTTGATTAAAATTACATCATTCACACTATATGAAAAATAAATTGTTTATAACTTCATTACTTACCGTTTTTGATCTGTAAACAAATACAACGTGTTTGGAGCTCCACGCGCTCCAGAACCAAGTACCTGTAAGTAGACGGTACTGGCACCAAATTTCTCAGACTTTTTTGCAATCAGCTGGCGTTGACGTCGAGAGTCTGCGATCCTTCCGTGTTTTCCATTCACTTTAGGCATTGTGCCTAGAAATTCCAATAACTTCTTACTACTATCTTTATTGTAGTAACGAATATTATATATTCTAACTACTCTATTAACAATTTTAATTTTACCGTACATGTGTTTTGAGGTTACTTATGTTGTAAGCCAAGATTTATCTTGTTCACTATGATATTTAGTAAGAGCAATAGATTATTCGTTTGTACATAATTTTTAAGCTCTTTTTTTTGTGTTACTGACACATATTTAGATTTAGAATTGTTTTTTACGACAGCCGATTTTCATTGTTTTGCTTCTAACGTCAACGTATTGTCAAACGAGAAGACATTGACAGTTGACGTATATAATTTGAAAATTCATACCCACACATGTTATTATGCCACGCTCGAAGCGCCATAAATAAAGAACCGGACCGAACCACATGTTATTATATTCGAAAGGGTACAGTTTAATATCATTCAATAAATACATTATATAAAATCAATTAAAATTAGTTATATATAATTTATGTAACTATAGTAAAAAGTTTTAGTTATGTTTTAAAAAATTTTATAAGACAAGTAGGTGAGTACTGCAACGTATTTTTTTTCCAAAATTGTATTACAATAAATGTTACTATGTAGAAAATATAACTGTATTACCTTTTCTTCTGTCAACATCGAAATCGAAAATGGCGTTCTGTACAGCTGTGGGTTGCGCAATTTATATGTAAATGTGAACGAAAATCTTATTAAATTTTTATATTTGGTGCCCTATAATTAATCTATACATTGAAAATGTTAAACGCGGTTAGTTTTTAATCTCAGTGTTGTATAGTGTTCTAATATTTTTTTGTAAGTGCAAACTTGACAGGAACCGTGTATTTCTTGTGTTGTGGTGATCTATTAAAAGGATTAATAATGAAACGAAAAATAATACGGCTATGCAAATAATGTAATAATAATGGCTGTGTTATGGGTGATTTTAGTTTTTGCCTTAACGGGCTTCCAATTGGCACAAGGATTGCCTGTTAACCCGACGCTGCGGGTCTACCCGCACGGTAAGTACATTTATCAGAAATGTATGTTTTTTAGCACACAATTTTAATTGTTGTCAATTATATAATAATTTTTAATAATTTAATATTAAGCCATGTCTATTACTTTTCTATATGTAAAAAACGAAAATAATAGATATGAGTCTAGTTGCATTTCAAATAAATATGGAGGTAGATTTATGTAGTAATTGTATTACGATTCTAGTTAGTTCGAAACATATGTTAAGCACTTTTATGAATATAGTCATAAAAGTGAAATAGTTACAAACTTCCTAAATTTAAATCAACTTACTAAATTTAAATTAAAGATAATCATTGAAATTTATAAATTCCAAAGAAGGTAACAGAAAATAAAATACATATATAATTATACTAAGTAAAATATAATCTACTTAGTAAGTAGTTTTGAATCAAATTCAAACTAAAGAATAAATTTGATTTAGCGTACATATTTGTATGTTAAGATGAAAACATGTTTGATATAACAACATAAGATAATTCTTGTCAATAACCTTATTAGATATGACGAAAAGTTGTAACATCACACACTCGGACATTATTGTTAGTAATGTTAAAATAATTATTTTCAAATTAAAATAAAAAATAATAAGACAACTAATGTTATATTACACAATTGAAATTCATCGCTAAAAACATTGTAGTAATTTTATAATTATTTTTTTAGAAACAGGTGAAACAGAATTTGAATGGAGTACAGAAAACAGTCTGTATGCAGCACTGCCGGCGCTGGCGCTAGTGCTGGCAGCCGTGGGCTTCCTCTTTGGGTGCACCTGGTGCTATAGGCATAAGGACTGTAAGGTAAAGAAACTAGTTTTATTAGGATATTGCATTTGCCCAAATGTAAGATGATGCACTAGACATAATGGTATTTAAGTTTAAAATTCTTATGATGATATGAACTTGCAAGTAAATATTTTAATAGATAAATTAAATGTTTTGATGTCAATAAGTAAGATGTTATTGGCAGCTATTGATATAACAACTACATTGTAAAAAAAGTTTAAAAAGAGTGACTTATAAAGTACTAATATAATTAATTTGCCTCAACTTTGCAGATATATTTTTATTGATATACCCTTATTGTGTATAATAGTTAGGTGTTGTTTCTCATTTGAATTCTTACATCAAGTAAAATATTATATTCAAACATATAATTATTAATTCTCAAATACTTTAATGACAATGATTTTATGACAAGAGCATTATATCAACTTCCCTACTTTTTTATTTTTTAATCAGTTTTTATTTAGGGACTTTTTACGTGAATAATATACAAAAATGTCAGTCCCATTGTTCCCTTAAAACTAACTAAAAATAACACATATTTGCTAAACTAAATTATAACATGATTTAAATACACTATTTAACCTTAAAGTTATATAACCATTAATTTGACTGTCCCTTATTCGAAGCTTATTAAATGAGATAGGCACTACGTTTCCCGCCTGTATTTCCTTCTTAGGCCACGCCTTTTTCCCCTGACGTCACTTCCACTTGGCAGCCCCGGCACATTTTGACAGCCGTGGGTAAAAATATTCATTGGCGTTTTACTTTCCCGCCGAGTCGGTCGTCGTCCGAGTTACATATTCCGACTCTTCAAAGATATTATACAAGTAAGTTTTTACATTGTTATAATAATGTATACTTTTTCTTTTCATTTCACATTTCGTTTATTTCAATTATTAAATGTTTAGTGAATAGTGAAATTATATGGCTAAGTAGGCCGATATAATTTGTTAATCTACCTTCACATTTTTAAATTTTATATTCTATTAACGTTTTACTTTCGTAAATGTTAACGGTTTTGTTTAATGTAACTAATTGATAAATTTAATAAAAGTTAATGGTTCTCTCATCTTTTTCGGAGGACAGTGTTTCTTTTTTGTGTTTAGCATGGAAAACAATGTAGTGTCCATGGTTCCGGGAACTTCTTTCTCACCGAATCAGCAGCGGCGGAGGACGTTAAGTTTAAGTAGTTCTTCGTCGTCAAATGATTCGAAGAGTAAACACCGTAGAAATATAAAGAATAGAATGTGGAAAGATCGTGTTCCAAAGAAATCGCCATTGTCACGTGAGTGCTGATTTTAAGTGAGTGCAAATTTTATTATCGTGTCACATCGCTTATGGCGGCAAGGTACGCTTATACCGTATCGATGATGAGATCGTTCATGAAAATTCTGAAATCTGTTAATTGTAAGAATGATTTGACTCTCTTTTGAAATCCTTTAATTCCTAAGGCTTCAACGGCCTTCAATGCTTATTGATCATCCACATTTGGATAAAGATGATTGGTCTGATGTCAGATACGCGGACTTTCAATAAATTGTATAATTTTTCTCCGGGCTTTACGGAACTTGAAATTAATGAAGAAACAGGTTCTTATGAAACCCCTCGGCATCTCAATCACGCCGGCAAGATATATATGCTGCCTTAACCAAGTGTATATTTTAAGCAAATGGAAGCTTTACAAAATGGTTTACGGGAT
>JAEBDU010013131.1:116018-188009 GCA_016802625.1 Heliconius numata
ATTTACTTACCTTATTCGAAGCTTGCGATTAATCGCTGCCTGGTGTTTACTAAAACGCAATGAATATTTTTACCCACGGCTGTCAAAATGTGCCGGGGCTGCCAAGTGGAAGTGACGTCAGGGGAAAAAGGCGTGGCCTAAGAAGGAAATACAGGCGGGAAACGTAGTGCCTATCTCATTTAATAAGCTTCGAATAAGGTAAGTAAATTAATAAACGTTTTATTTCAGGTAAAACGCTGCTATTAACCTTAACCATTTACCTTCAATACCCTACTTTAATATAACTTTTATTATAAAAATGACATAAGTTGTGGGTACTAAAATGATAACACAAGTTTCAAGTATGAAGCAAAACTGATTTATTTTCAAAGTACCCCACACTACAATTATAAAATATAAATGTCAATGTAGGTACACAATGTTACCACTATAAATTATATATAACATATCTTTCCCCCATACTAATACATGTTGAAATAATCATTACAATACAATCAAACAGTTAACAAAATAATTAATTACAAAATATTAATCTAATCAGTGCTTGGGATTCCAATTATATCTGGCCACAATTCTGGTGGTGGTATCTCAATAGGCATATCCGGTGTAGCTGTTCCAGATCTTGAGCTGCGAGCAGTACGGTCATCAACAATCGGGTCCTGATCAATTACTTGTGATGTTACAGTACGTGCTAAGATCTGGTCAGCATGTCTACGTTGCAGCTCACCATCTTCCGTTCGTACCCTGTAGGAGCTAGGACCCTCAATCATCTCGATAGTAGCTCTTTGCCACTTCTCACCTGGACCATACATCCGTATTAGCACTGGTTGGCCCTCAGCAAAGGTGCGAGCGGGTGTTCTGTGTGCCGCTGCCTCCAGTTGCATCTCTGTAGTAGAGGGTACTGAGTCCGGGTGGAGAGATGATATCGCTGTCCTATATCTACGACCGTTCAATAACTCTGCAGGCGTTTTATTTGTTACGCTGTTTGGCACCGTACGGAGATAGTATAAAGCTTTACTCAATTTCTCACTCCAAGGCATCTCAGACGACGACATTTTCTTTAATTTATTCTTGAACGTCTGAATGGCACGTTCAATCTGCCCGTTAGTTGCCGGATGATACGGCGGTGAGTACAAATGTCTGATTCCATTTTTAGATAAGAATGAATTGAATTCATCAGAGGTAAATGCTCTTCCATTGTCAGACACTAAAACCTCTGGAAGTCCCTGTGCAGCAAATATTTTCCTCAAAACAACGACGTCAGTGGATGCACTCATTGAGGGAATGATTTCAGCTTCAAACCATTTGCTGTAACTATCAATCAACACAAGAAAAGTTTTTCCTTGGAATGGTCCCGCAAAATCTATGTGAACACGGTTCCACGCTTTGTCTGAGGTAATCCACGTTTGTGGGTCTGCTGGTGGATTATTTCTGACTGCCTGGCATAGTTCACACGCACTCACCGTTCTTTCGATCTGATTATCCATGCCTACCCACCATACGTACCCTCTAGCATATGCCTTTGTCTGGACGATCCCCACATGTGGGGCATGTAATAGTTTAAGTACCTGGTCTTGAAGAGCCGCAGGTATAATGACTCTATTGCACCACAATAAACACTCTTTATTGTGTGAAAGAGCCTCTCTCCGCGTCCAGTATGGTTGCAGCACAGGGTCGCTATTACGTGGTGGCCAACCATGTAAAACATGAAACGAAACTCTTCTCAATATAGCATCCTTTTTGGTGAGTTCAGCAATTTTGCGCACGTCCAAATTCCAACCCCTAGGCTGCTCTTCCAAAAGTAAAACGTCTCTAACAATGTCTGTAGTCGCTGTTGATGTATCCGGCACAGTCCATCTGCTAAGCGCGTCCGCGTTACCAATCAGCTTCCCGGGTCTATATTTAATGTCATAATCGTAACACCCCAGCTTCAAAGACCAGCGCAACATTCTCGGTGAAATCTGATCCGGTATAGGTTTCTCCCGGTTGAACAAACCTATCAACGGCTTGTGATCCGTCACAATAGAGAACTTCCGGCCTGCTAGGTAGTCATGAAATTTTGTCAATCCAAAAATTATAGCCAGTGCCTCCTTATCGATTTGGCCATATCTTCTTTCATGCGCTTGCATCGTTCGTGATGCCATCATTATCGGCCTTTCTGAACCGTCGTCCATGACATGTGCTATGATAGCCCCCAGACCATACTCCGACGAATCACATATAAGGAGTAATGTAAATCTCTGTTGATATCGTAGCCAACCAACGTTCGATCCGATGACAGTAACCCCTTGGCGGTCTCAAATGCTTCCTGTTCCTTTTTACTCCATCCCCAAGGCCTCTTTGACTCATGCAAGCGATATAAAGGTTCCAACACGGTTGCCTTGTTTGGCAAAAATTTTTCATAAAAGTTATATAAGCCTAGAAAAGCCCTTAAAGTTTCTTTGTTAGTTGGCGCCGATTTTTCTTGTATCTCTTTCACCTTTGCAGGGGATGGGTGCAGGCCTTCTGCATCAATCATATGTCCCAAAAACGTAATACTATCAGCTGCAAACACACATTTCTTCAAGTTAAGACGCAAGCCTATCTCTTGAAGTTTCAATAACACATTTCTTAGGCGTTGATTGTGTTCATGTAATGTCTTTCCTGCTATGGCAATGTCATCCAATAAACATGCCACTCCATCCATCCCTGCGAGGGCAGACGACATCACTCTCTGAAAAATACCCGGGGCTGCACTCACACCGAAAGCTAGCCTATTCACCTTCATCAGACCAATAGGTGTGTTGAGTGTCAAGAGCATCGCAGTTTTTTCATCTACCTTTAATTGAGTATAGGCTTGTTTCAGATCCAATTTAGTAAATACACGCCCTCCACTAAGTTTCACGAAAGCCTCAGTTGATGTTGGTAGGGGGTAAGTATCCGTGTCTATAGCTGCATTTACCGTTGAACGATAATCCCCACAGATACGTAATGAGCCATCATCTTTTTTGACAATTCTTAAGGGCGTGGCCCATTTCGAAAATCTGACAGGTGTTAAAACCCCTTCTTTCACCAGGCGTTGCAATTCATCTTCAACCTGATGTTTCAATGGAAACGGAACGGGGCGTGCTTTCAAGAAACGTGGCGTTATATTTGGCTTAACATTTAACGAAACTTCCGGCCCTTTGTACATCCCTAGACCTTCCATAAATAAATCAGGGAATTCTTCTTTATAAGGCCTAACTTGCTCGGCGGACCAACACAGGCCTGAAATCTGCAGTCCTAATGCCTGAAACCAGTTTCTCCCCAACAGGCTTGGTCCACGACCGGAGACCACCACGAGCTCACATTGGGCTGCCTTGTCTCCGAGTACTGCGCGTACATTCGCAATACCTAACACTTTCAAGGGGTCATGAGTCCACGTCATGAGTTTTAAATTGGTAGAATTCAAAGGCGGGGGGGTGAGCCATAGTTTGTGATACGTCTCCTCAGATATTATTGTCCTCGAAGCTCCAGAGTCCACTTCCATTGACAGCTTGACGTCATCTAAAGTAACATCTGCTACTATTGGAGGTCTATAATTATCAGCACAAACGTAAATACCCATCATGTTTTCAGTTGAAAACCCTTCTCCGCCAAGAGCGCCGTTCTGTGCCTCATCACTCGTCTGGTGCACCTTGTTAGGTCTCTTATTACAAACCGCTGCGATGTGTCCAAAACGTTTACAGTAAAAGCATCTTGCCTTCGAAAACGTACACCGCTCGCCCGACTTGTGCACCCGAGCACAATGACGACACTCGTTTGATTTAATTCTACCGATTTCCATCGGTACTGTGACGTCAGACAGAGTTTGCTTCAGTCCCGCAGTATTGCCGTATAAATCTGGAAACGTCGCTTGATAGTTGAGACACGTCTGAACTGCCGCCTCGTACGTAAGCTCCTTCGTCTTCAACAAATCCCGTCGCAAGCGCTCGTCTCGTATACCCAATACTAGTCGGTCTCTCAGTTGGCGCTTTAAGTCTGTGAAATTGCATTTAGCGCCCAATAAACTGATAGCAGCCACAAAATCCTGTACGGTCTCATCAGGTGACTGCCGGCGTTTATGAAATTTATCACTTTCTAGTATTTCGTTAACCTCTGGTTCGAAAAATTTGTCCAGTACACTAAGAATTTCATTAAATTCCACGCTAGTCGGTCTCGCGGGTGCTAACAATGATGCAATCAACGAATAAGTCTCTTTTCCGCACTGTGATAGAAACAGAGAACGTCCCTTATTATTAAATTCACTTTCGGAAACACCCGCGGCGTCGAGAGCGCACTGCAACTGTTCTTTATAATCGCACCACTTGTCTGTCTTGGGGTTAAAATGTCCCGGAAATACTATATTAGCGATATTAGTCGCCATTTCCACAAAAATCTATTTAATTTTCCTCGTCGCCAATAAAATGATAACACAAGTTTCAAGTATGAAGCAAAACTGATTTATTTTCAAAGTACCCCACACTACAATTATAAAATATAAATGTCAATGTAGGTACACAATGTTACCACTATAAATTATATATAACAGGTACTATCAAAACCATATATTACATACCTCTCCCTTAAGTTAACAAATAATATAAATACATTCATAGAAATAATCACTAACTATTTAATTATAATATCAATTACATATATAATAACTAACACCATACAATCATCTCTAAGGTCTATCATAAGGGATCCCCTTATATGATATATCCTTTGTATGAGTTGTATGTGTTATTGTATTTTCTTCCTTATTTTGCCTATATCTGCAGTTAATTGAGTCAGAACACCTATTACATATGCCCATTGTTCCGAACTGGGTATTTCAATAATTTGTTCATCATGGTCTTGGTTGAGAGTGGAATAACTTTGGGTTTGATTTTCTAAATCACCTTCATTATGTTCCACTTCCACACCACTGTCTTTCCCTATTTCCCTCACTTTTACCAATTGGTCAATTTGTCTATGCACTACATTCCCTTCCTGTGTTTCAATTCTGTAACTACTAGGACCCTCTTTTTCTACAATTTTTCCTGGCATCCACTTTTGTGCTCCTATATAGCTTCTGTACATAATATAAAGTTAACAAAGTTTAATACTATTAAAATAAAAATGGTCATTATTACATTTAAATTTTAGAGAAAACCTAAATACCCTTAATTTAATATCCTATAATCCATATTACTCTCAAAAAGCCTAAACTCAATTGTTAACATCAGTAGTTCACCTTTATTCCCTCTGACCTAATTCAAATTTAATCCCATAACTAGTTTTCCAATTGGGTCATTTACATGAAATTTATAGTAACTACCATAAAGTAGCAAAATTTCGCCGAAATTAACAATTACGCCAACATTTCCATTGCTAAGTAAGCTTTCCTGAAAATATCCTGAATTATATTACACAATTACGGAGTGGGAGTGTGTTGATGTTACCTAGAATTATGCTTTATTTTATATGCTCATGTAAATATTTGATAGGCTTATTTTGTATTTGTGTTTGCTCTGGTGTTGAGGCAAAACGCAGCGTTGAGTTCCGCCTCTGCCTTCCCTGCTATATGCGAGCTAAGCAACGTAAGGCTGAAAAAAAATATTTAAAGAAAAACAGTATTATGCGAACTTGAACTTGTAGTTTTTCGCGCAACGGTAACCTTAACTAAATAAAAATACTGTTTCACTAGTAAGATATTATATACAATGTAAATATATTCATTATATAAAATATTTAAAATATTGTATGATGCTTATAGATTGTAGAAGAATTTCAATTCAGCCCTCTCCAGATGTGCGAGAGCTCTCTGTCCATATTTATTTCATTTCATGTCAAGTGTTTTACGGTTTCAATTGGTGCTTGTTAACAAAAAGGTTTTAAATAATATTTTTTTAAACCACTGAAGTTTGTACCAAAAAATCTCATACGCATATTTTATTTTTTCGCCCGCATACAACTTGAAAGCCAGAGGGAACCCAGTGTTAAGTCACTCAGTTCTATACGCACTTCCTAATTTTTGAAACACTGTATGATCAGTGACGTGGCGGAAGTCAGTACCGCGCTTTGTCTTGTTACCTAAGCAAGGACATGGAAATTATACTGTTGTATCAAATAGATATTTTTAATTCTTATTTTATATACCTATCTATCAATGAAGGGAAATTTTACAACGCTATTTTGATCCACACCAAAGAGAAAACACTTCTAAACATTTTTTTTAGTAATAAAAAAATGATTAAAAAAAGCCATTATTTAACAGGAACCGCGGCGGTAATGGGTTCGATTCCCATTCAGGGATATGAATTATTTTCATTTCCTCGCTCTAAACAAGATTAAGCGGTGTGCGGGTTACAGCGTGAAGATTAAAAAAACAGTAAATTATTTTTTAACCTACTATTACAAAATAAGTTGAAAGATTACTTGAATACGCTGTCAATGCCAATGTATGTGGGTAATAAAAGTAGCATATATCTAATCAATTGCGGACGACGGGTTCGTCGCACTCTGCGCCCTCCGCTTGCTAGTTATCGTGTTACGTGTGTCTTTACTTCATTAATGGGCCAAATTAATGTATGTACGTACAGACAGAAGCGCCCTTGACACTGATGGGATAGATCTTGTTGTGTTTATATTTTGTTATTAGTTATTAATTAAAATTTAAATACCGGCTCTTAAAAATATTTCATTGAACACGTATTTCGTGGTTTTTTAGAATTCACCCCTAAGGGTCCAAATAAATAGGCGAAACTGCAGCGCGTCCACTAGTAACTATATAATTTTATAGATATTTATTTAAAGAAAAAGCGGCCAGTCATGGTGTTAAAACCGACTGGTTGTGGATTCGATCCCCACTCGAGGAGATGAAATATTTATTTCTATTTATATTGCCATTTCTTCGCACTGATGTCGAGGCAAAAGCGCGGCGTTGTGATCTACCACTTTCGTAACGCTCTCAGAATTTGGCAGAAAGTGGGGAACGGATTGTCTTAACACTAGGTTCCCTCTGCCTACCCTCCTGTGAACAGCGTTGTTACAGCATGAAGCTGATTTTTGATTTATTTTATTTAAATCAAACATAATACAACTAAGTTAATTGTTTAGTTTGACTCAATATTTTTCTTATGACTATTCCAACTGTCTGTCTGAAGAAATGACGCAATTTGCAACCTTCAATCGATATTGCGTTCTCATAACCGCCGGTGGCTGATACTATCGGATATCAGGTTACGTCTCGGAAGGGTCAGTACCACTAATTAAACAATTCTTCTTGACTCATTCCCCACACTCCCCCACATTCCCTCTCATTCCCCCAAGGGTTGAGGCAGTTACTCATCGATATTTGGCAGCATCATGATCTATTCGCCGCGGTGATGCATCGCGTTGTATCTACATAAAGATAGGTATCGAATGTTTGTTAGTCACTTCATGTTTATTTCGAGTTTTTATTACAAAGTTATATGATATTATAACGGAAAACAATTTTGAATGGTGATTTCGTTTGTTGGCCATTTTATTTTTGCCATGTTCGAATGATCGTGAAAAATAATGAAATTTCTTGAATGGTTCTCGTGGTTGAATATTTTAAAAAGGTAGCTCAAGCGCTATCCTGCATATGGTAGGGTACGCACAGGGAACCTAGTGGTAAGACACTTCCTTCCCAACGTACCATCTAGTTTTAGAGACATTGCATATTGAGTAGCGCTTAATCTTGTTCAGAGCAAGGAAATGAAAATAATTCATACCCCTGAATGGGAATCGAACCTATTACCGCCGCGGTTCCTGTCGAAACAGGTTAAATAATTGCTTTTTTTAATCATTTTTTTTTAACTATCTTTTACTTAAGTGTGCTATTTTTAATTTTACATTTCACAATGCGGATGTTGAATATTTGTAGAGACAGTCGCATTGTATTAAATTTTTAGCTATCCTAGTTAAGCGAGGTGACCCAAATTCTGAACCTTTATGAATATGCTGCCGTAATAAATTATTATTAAGTACCTTACTTTTTTAAACGAGTATAAAATTTTAAACTAATATGTATTTTTTGCTAAAAATATAACGGAATTGTACGTAGGTACTTAAGGTTTTAAAAGTATAACAGTGCTAAAGCCACCTGAAAAATATATTACTTTAGCTATATTTCTTTAGCATCACCTGTATCACTCATCGATTCTCGATATATTTATTGTATAATAGAGAAATATAAATATATAGTATTATTTTCTTTAATACTTTATATTATCTATACTTTAATCCCTGGTCTTCTAACGCGACGCGTGTCTAAACTGTGTTTAAATAAACATTTCTTATAGGGTTTCAACAATACGAATTGTAAAAGCATTATATATACATACATGGCCATGCACTTCATATAATAATATAAGTAGGTTATACTTAGATAACCCAACGGCGGGGCGAGATGCATATTTCCGATAAAAGATTATTAGTATTCATTGTACATTTAAAAAAGTACAATGAACTCTGTATGTTTTATTTTAATCTTATTAAATCTATAGAATAAAAAAATATGTTTTACCTACTAAAATTAAAAAAAAATCCTTCATCGAATTATTTTGTATTATTTATATTGCTTCGTTCTGGCACCAAGGCAAAAAAAATCGGCGTTGAGTTCCGCCATACAACACGCAATGTCTCGAAAAATTCGGCGGATAGTAGTGAACGGAGTGTCTTAGAACAAGGTTCCCTCTGCCTACCCTGCTATATGATTGGGATACAGCTTGAAGCTGAAATTACTTTGAAGGACATTCCAAAGGGCAGGAGTTCAAATGCCACTATGTTTTAATATTTTCTACATTTCTAGATATATTAAGGTAATTCGAATGTTAGTTTCTACATAAACCGCGAGAGAGAGAGAGTAGAGAGAGAGTAATATAATATGTAATCATTTGCCGTAACTATTATGAGGTCCAATAAATGTAAATTGCTCGTCATAGAAGTTTGTAACGTAGATACGTCTATATGAAATATGTCGTGTATATGTACGAGTATACTGTCTGTTCATCTTCTATTCTCAATTGGTTTCTTGCTCTTGGTTATTATTACTTAGAAAGTTATAATAGGACAATAGTGTAGCGCAATGGACATATGACTGGCCGGTTGTGGGTTCGATTTCCAATCTTTTACAATATTTCTGTGTACTAGTTAGATAATGTGACGTTGAGCTGCTTCACTGCATATTGTCGTATGATATTTATTGCAATGTGCTCAAGATATGAGAAATAAAAAATAACATGAAAATAATGATTAGATTGCGTATGACCGTAGCGTAGATGGATCTTTGAACGTGGACGGAGTGTCTTCACACTTAGTCCCCATGTTTACTCTGACTATCCTGCTATTTGCGGGATACACCGTGAAATTAAAAACTTAAATAAAGAGGCATGTCAATATTACTGCACGATATTTTACGTAAAACGAACTTATGGTATATGTAACATGTAGGTATATTGAAGTGAACGCGTATTATTTGTCATAATTGGTATAACTTTGCAGACGCCCCGTTTCGTGCTATTTTTTCTATTAGCCAAATGGATTCGAGTCATTTATAAAATGGGCGACGGTAGTCTAATTCAGTGAAAAAGCTGCGCCCACAGAAGGTGTTTACTACTAATTATGAATTAATTAGTTAATAACCAAATGCACTTTCGAATTTGGAATATTACACAGTGGCGTAGCTAGGGTATTTGCTGCCCGGTGCGGCTCGGGGGACTTGATGCCCCTTTCCTGTTGAGTTAAAAACAAAGGAATCATCGAAGATGACTTCTAAAAAAAAAAAAAAAAACGTAATCATCGACGTTGAGTTCTATAAAAAACAAAGCGATCGTCGACTTTGATGCCCCTTTCATTTTGATGCCCGGTGCGGCTTAAAGGCCCTTGGTGCCCTTTAAAATGGTATAAAGTCTAAAAAACAAAGAAAAAACACACTAATCGTCGACTTTGATGCCCTTTTCCTGTTGATGCCCGGTGCGACCGCACCGCTCGCACCCCCCTAGCTACGCCACTGATATTACATACTTATTTTAAGGCAAAGTTCCCGGTGTTGAGGTCCGCTACTCAACCCGCAATGCCTCGAAAAATTCGGCGGGAAATGGGAGTGTCTTAACACTAAGTTCCCTCTGCCTACCCTGTTGTATGCGGGATACAGCGTGAAGCTGATTTATTTTAATTTTTTATTTGTTTTATTTTACGTGTACAATAAAGAGCGCTGGACTTGAACTACTAGTAACGTGATTAAATATAGCTTATATATAAACTTCTTCGATAGATGGACTATCCAATACAAAAATATGTTTTCAATCTAAACCAGTAGTTACTTAGATTAACTGAGTCCAATTAAATACTCTTCCGCTTTTTAATATTATAGAAATATAATATTTTTAAAATAGTAACAGCTTGGATTAAAAACTGATTACGATGAGTGGTATAGAAAGAGAAGCAGCATATCAGGGGTCAAAAAGTCTACACGAACGAAGTTGCGTGTACCAGCTAGTCTACGATACTGTGTATCTTACCGTAATTGTGATTTAAACCCACTACCATAGCAACAGTTAGGTGGCGATAGTCACAACGGCGCCACTACATAATGTTAACCGTGGAAATCATAAAACAATTGAAAGATACTAACAATGAGTACTCAACGTTGTTGCATATGAAGTTAAAAAAGGTATGTTTCATCAATAAAATGAATGTAAACAAAAAATAATAATAAATCGAGAGTTGCCATATTAATTATTCCTTGAGGTCAGTGGTGGAGCAGGGTGTGACAGCGGAGGGTCTTAACACTAGGTTCCCTCTGCCTACTCTGTATTGTGCGGGAAGCAATGTTTTTAATGTAAAAAAAACGGAAAATTAATGTTTGAATTATCATAATTATGTATTTACTGACCGCTACTACTCTATTACCAACAGAGGATGTATGGACGTTTTAAATCCGGTTGTTTATATACCTAGTTAATTTGAGTTAATTTGTTACAATATTTTTGCTAGTTTTTGTGTATGGGTTTCCTCGTCGAAAGTTTTTTTAATTAGAAATGTAGAGTATTGTTATTTTCTATACATATTAAAGTATTTTTTTGTAAGTTATACATTAGCAATTTAGTTTTGGTGAGTCAAAAAGAAACAAGGATATTATTTGACACTTATAAGACATCTATATAAAAGCAGGACTACCTTCCCACCCAATGGGACATTTTTATGTAACTTGATGATTCAAAACTGCTTGTATTTCATATTCAAGAAGTTAAAAACGGTTGTTATTTGAAACAAAAGATTGGTTAAATATTATCGGTAATGTTGTTAAAATCTTAATACGTTTAATATTTTTATACATTATTATAATATTTTTATATAAACTAGCGTGCGAATAATAGTTTAATATATTATACAAAAAAAGTGAAACTACATATCGTTAAACCATTACCAGCTACTTACATATGTATGATGGGGAAAGTGAACATTAAATAATTGCTTTATTTTTTCTCTAACGCTGATTCTCACTTGTTATTCTTTATTCATTATACCGACAAACATTCATTGTATTCATAGAATTTGAATAATATATTAGAAACTTTCTTATAATTCTGTACTTTACAGCTTCTCGCTGTATCCTGCATGTACCAGGACATGCAGAGGAAGCCTAGTGGTAAGACGAGTGTCTTACGTGGAGTGACTTGTTCCACTTTCCGCTGAATTCTTGAGGCATTGCGTGTTGAATGACGGAACTCAACTCCGCGCTTTCCTCGACGTCAGAGCGAAGGAATGAAAATATAAAATATTTCATTTCTTTGAGTGGGAATCAAACCCACAACCTGTTGCGCTTACAGCCACACACTTGTGCGAGATCGGTTGGCCTCTAACAATACGTTTGAATGAACTATATTGAAAAATATATGCGTGTCATTCGTTGTTTAATAGTTGCATGTCTGCTAAGTGATAACTTAACGGATGTGTTGAGCGTGATTTAAACGCTATCATATATAAGATTAGCGATCCGCTCGCGGCTTCGCCCGTGAAATCAGGAAAGTATTCTTGTTTTTATATATGTACCAGAGATTCAAACGCGGCTTCGCTCGCTTAAACTTATTTTTATATTATAGCCAAAGATATGTATAAGATATAAAGATCGGTTCAGTAGTTTTGGTAACAAACAAACCTACATTCACAATTATAATATTAGTATGATTATGTTCTTTCACGTCAGCGTAGGTATTAAAAATTACAAATTTATTTAATCAATTTAAAAATGAAAATTTAGTTTTGTACATAATGGAAGCAACATTGAGCCTGTTACGTTTTCCATTGTAAGAAGTCAACGACCGGGGTGAAATAACTGGGACAAGCCTGATTTTTCAGCGAAACTCTGTTACAGTTTCAGTTAATGTGATCCAACTTTATCTCAGTTATGTATATTTTTTTATAAAAAATATTTTGATTTTAGTATACGAGCTCGTATATTTTTTTGTAGAAATATTTAACTTTTCTACGTACTACGAGAGTACATAAAGTACTTTAGCATATTTCTTTGAAAGTGGATTTTGCTTTATTCCCATTAAAATCCTTAGACTACATGCGAGACGTTCACATGGAATTTCCCAAGCTCACCGTGTGCCCCAACGTGTCAAAATGAATCTTACTTGTTGGAGACTAAGATTTGTCGAGTGTCTCTCTGTGATCGCGCTGACAAACGTTGCAGTGGGAGCAGTGGCGCTTGGCAGAGTGCCCAGAGATCTTAGACCTCCCGTCCTCCCCCTCCTCCTCCTCCTCCCAAACCCCCCAGTCCCGATTCACATTACTACTTCAGCTAATGCACGGAAACAATATCCCGTTGATGACCCAGCGATGTATTATTCCGAGGCATTGCCAACGGGTTTGGCAAATATAAAGAACGGATATACGTGACACGCTACCGTTGCACCTTGCAATTTATCTACGGCGCGTTACGTGCTATATTAAAAACAACGTCATCCTATAAGCATTTTTAGATGTTTTGCTGTTCTATTTTTATATAGTGAAGAGATTTACATTTTCCACGTGTAAAATGTTTATGTATGCAACTAGTGTATTATGTCTGGGATTGAGTTCAGATAATTACTATTTGAGTTGACGCCGTAGTGGCAAAGTTCGGGTAGACGCTGCACTATGCTTGTGGATTCGAATCGTATTCGAATTTGTAAAATATGGTTAGACAGTGAGATCTTTAACCCATTACAAAAATTAATAATTGGGCGATACCACAAATGTTATACTTTTGTTTATCATGTTATTTTTTTCTACGTTAATACATAAACCACGATCTTCTTATAGTCTTAGTTTGAAAAACCAATAATAACAAAAATATGATGTAAAATGTCCTTAGTACGTATTTGCTTATAGCATTATCATTATTCAACAATCCGTCTCAGGTACAAAATAAACATGTGAGTTTATGTAAACGAACGCGCACTCACCACGGCGAACTGCGAATCGCCAGATAAGCGAGTCATGTGAGATAAGGAGACATTCGCTGTCGGCATTGAGGCAGGTCGTACGCGGCAAGGCCGCTGGTAGGAAGGGTGTTCGTGGAAATGTTTGTGTTTTCAGATTTTGTTGTTGAGTGACGTGGTGACAGTTTATTATTTAGAGAAGGACGTTTGGAGCGTCACTAAGTGAAGCGACAATGATGCCTGTTTTCGTTTCTAAATTCTATTTTTAGAATTCTATTTAAATTCTATTTTCCGTATCTCAAATGTTTGTTGTTCATCTGTTAAGACATTTTTTTCTGGGGATATCAAGCTGAATATAAAATAAATACTCAGGTCTGCAGTTTCTTAAAAGAGAGTAAAAGTCAAAGGTCTAGATAATGCAATTAAAATATATGACCGTTTATATCGCATATTATGACGCTTAAAGCGTAATCTAATCCTAGTTATAGGATACTTCCTGTTTGTCTAGAATTATGAAATAGCTATAGAAGTGCGTGGGTGCCACTCGTACTCTTAGGGTTCCGTACCCAAAGGGTAATACGTATTACTAAGACTCCGTGATGGTTAGGCAGTTGGAATTTTCATCTACGATGTATTTCTGTAGCCGCTATAACAGCAAATACTAAAAAAACAGAATAAAAGAAATAACTAAGGTGGCTCCAGTGTGATTTTTTTCGTTTTTATCGATATTCATAACGGCAATAGGCAACGGGCATATGCACAAAATGTTTATGTACTCACAGACACTTGTAAACACATGTAATTTATTGTGCTCTCTGTATGTGCAATACATGTATTTTAAATAATATTTAAAAGTCTAGTATAAACTAAAGTCGACTCTATCACGTACCTACAGTTACATGGTACTATGAACTACCTTCCAAATTTCATTTTTATTTGTTTCTTTGAATGACTATTACTTTTATAAATTGCATAACTACAGCTATTTTATATATAGGTTTTCTTTTAAAACACACTTTAATTATCTTAAGTACAAGAACTAAAGTGAAAATAATAAATAAAATAATTATATTTGGACATCCTTAAGAAGGACACCTAAGCTTTTCGGAAATTGGTTATTCAATATCCAATTACGAAGCTATCGGCGCGGCGACTTTCGTTCTCCGTTACGTTCCATTTAACGGCTGAACGTTACGTTATGTAACGCGAACTTCCGTTGCACTCTTTGCTAGCTAATGTTGCACTTTACCGTACAAGTGTATGTTAGTATGTGTGTGTGTGTGTATGCATATGTGTATGTATGTGAATGTACTTTAGACCCCCATGTGGTGATTATGCTATGTTCCTTTAATGTTGAAAAAGTGTATTGGAATGAGTTAGAAACAATTGTAGAAAATGTTTACCAACTTCCCTTAACATTTATTTTCTTTTTGTTCACTCCGTTAGCATGTTATCCATCGAATTTTCGAAGTGTGGAGTAATAACACTCCGACATACCGGACCAAAAACAACATACCGGAAAAAAAAACGATACTATTAAAGCTAACATTTAATTACTTATTACTACTATATAATGGACCCTCTCCGGAACGCAACGTCTCATTCACAGGGGCTATTAGCGCTCCCCGTCTTTATATGTAATTACGTTGTTCAGACGACGACGCGATGCAATGATGGTTGGTGGTGATGGTTAACGTGACCATTTTTCGGTCGGCTCAAAACAGGACATTGCTTTTTTCGTGTTTTTTTGACACATTAAGTAATAAATAATTTATATGTACTTAATTTTTTTGAAAACTAGCGTACTTACTGCGATAATCACGTAGAAACTTATTTTGACCGACCAAAATTTACATTCCATTCCGAAAAATGAGAACATTTGCACGTCCCGGTGACATGTTTCGGGACACCGGGACACACAAGCGAAAAACGGGGTATTCCCGTTCAAAAGGGGACGTTTGGTCACATTCGTGATAGTGGTGAACTTCTATAGTCTTCCGTCACGTCTGCCCGCCGCGATACCTAATTACTCGAGTTGAGTACACAACTTGGCATGTTAGATATTCCATTAGCTGGTTTGCTAGGCTCAGCGTCGTGTGCTCGTGGGGCTGTACAATGGTTTTTTAATTAGGAAATGGATAATGCATATCAAGTAGTAAAGTTAGTCTATGTTATTATTAACGTTAAGTAAAAATTATGAGGTCAATCGTAGGGCAGGGGCACAGTGTGTGACTTCGCTTTGGTATCAAGATAATGTGCCGGGTTGAGTTCCACCACTCAACACGCAGTGCCTCCAGAATTCGGTGGAAAGTGGGGAACGAATTGCCTTATACTAGGTTCCCTTTGCCTAACCTGCTGTATGCGGGATACAGTATGAAGTTTTAAATGAAATATATATATATGTAAATTTTCAAATTTAGGCTAATAGTTTAAACCGCTTTTGCATAGATCATCCCATTGTGTACCTATACAAATCCTTTGTTGTTTGTTCTACTTTACAACAAAAGCCGCGTTCACGGCTGTCGTCGATATTATAATTAGATAATAATAGCCTACCTACAGCGAACAAGGAGCCTCTATTGAGTGGAGCTATCAACACTAGAAGGGAACACGTGCTCGGACGTTGTAACTCGTAATCGCGGTGCGCGTGAGCGTGCGTGAGTCAGCTCGAGATGCGCCCGCGCAGCCCGCATTGTGCGTTGGATAGGGTTGACACTCTCTTATTTATATGGGAGGGAAATTAAACTAAAACATTTAAATATAATTTATTTTAAAAATATATATGTAAACTAAAATATTTATATAGTTTCATATATATTTTATTTTTAGTAATTTTATTAAAAAAATAATATAGATCAAGTAGGCAGCCCTAGCAGCGCGACGTTATTTTGTTCCTGGCTGGCGCGCTGACCGACCGTAATGCAAGATATGATTGCATTCAAGATGCGTCTATTTATATACATTCTTATCTCGTCGTGGTGACTCACAATGTTTGGAATTTGATCGCATCCAGACATTTGATGCCACTTTATTTCTTTTTTTATTGACTGCGTACTCGAATAACATACTGACTCCGTAGACAGATGTGCTAATTAGTGATTCATACTTTACGGACCCTTTACGATGTTTTCTGCTTCTACTTTGGCTTTTTCGCGTCTTCTGCATACTCGTATGTCATGATAGACAAACTAAGGTTTTATACCTATTACAAAGACAGTACGTTCACCACTTTTCGCTTCATTTAGAGAAATTTCATGCCAAGTAGTGGAATTATAATGAATTAATTTTAATACAATCGTTCCCCCTAACGGGAATGAACCCGCAGTTATCATATGTACAAGTTCACACTGATCAACTGCGTCACGGCGGTGCCATATTTTTTTTCTATTTATACAGGTATTCGGTCTTCTTAAATGCCTGTAACCAAATCGATGTTTTAGATTATTGCCGGTATACAAATCACTAATATCTGTAATATATTGTGGCGTGGGAACATGACGAGCCTTGTATGGTCGTCACAAACGTGAAATGTCATAGTCTTTTATTACCAGCCTAGCCCATTTGCGTTATACTAGGGTACGTAAGTACACCCACGGTTTCAGTACATTTGTGTAGATTATTTTCGTATTAAAATAATAAGAAAGGAGCTATAACATGGTAGTATGATTTTAATTGATAAGATATATCTGATTTTAGGAATATTATCGGCATAAAAGCCTGGTAAATTATTATTTTTGTAATAATAATTTAACAGGCTTTCACAAGATATATTAAACTAATGAAAAAACGTTTGAATATTTAATTTATTACTATAATTTTTAACAATTTTAATACAAAAGGCAATAAGAATGAATACTACCTAGTAAGTAGTCAGTTATATAAAACTATATAAACATAAAAAAATTGCTCTATAACTATTAGGTACTGTGAAGGTTTCTACTGTAGACTCGCAAGAATCGTTAAAGAACGTCAACGTCCACACCGCTATTCAAATTATTTTGGCACGGAAACAATGTCATCAATATTGGTACTATTTTTGTGAGGTATTAACATGTAATAATATCAAGTAAAATGCATTAGTTTTTTCTACAAAAATAAATAAACGACATCTTTACATACAAAAGACGAGGAGATGGTGCATCTTGTAGGGTTGTTTTTCTGCTTCACGCAGTATCCCGCATATAGCAGGGTAGGCAGAGGGAACTTAGTGATAAAACACTCCGTTACTCGTGAAGAACTGCGATAACATGAAATTGTGATAGTGGGCCCCCCCTCGGAGGAATTAATTATTTTCATTTCCTTGCTCTGGCGAAACGGAGCGCGGCCTTAACTTTGCAACACACGATACCTGGAATTTAGATGGAAAGTAGAGAACGAAGTGCCTTTACCCTAGGTTCCCTGTGCTTACCTTGCTATGCGGTAAAAGCGATATTAAACATCATTCACTAACCAAAAGGTTACACCAATGTAAGGATAAATAGATTCGTTCATTCCACCTGTTTCGGTGCTAACGTGGTATTCACAAAAGCGTGCGCTGTATACGTTTATGCTAAACGAATGCAAGAAGAATGAACATTTCCTTAATAGAAAACCTAACTTTGTACTCTTTTAAAAGCTTTCAAAAACATTTCAACGTGATTTCTGTTTTCCTTTTAATATTCTTACATTCCTTTGTGTACGTACGTACATGTCCTAGTTTTCTTTACATATTTATTCATTCTTCGTTTAGTGTATAGTAAAATATTACTTCACTATGCTATATCATAGTGAATGTATACGAATTTTTTCATCACGTCGAAAGGTAATCGAGCTGTTTGCAGAAGTATACTGCAGAACAGAGTGTCCTGACACTAGTTTCTCTTTAGAAAATAGCGTCAAGACACTCTGTTCTCTTCACTTTCCGCCCGAATCCTAGACTCCTAGACGTTGATTGTTAAGTAGCAGAACTCACTGCCGCGTTTTTAACGTAAAAAAATTGTTTTAAAATTTTCTAAGGGAAACTTACCTATATGAATATAATGATGATTTCTATTGCAAAACGCAGTAAAATGAAGAATTAATTAAATTAATATTGTAGATATTATTTCTATGGCAAACAAAGTATCTATTATTAAATAGTTGGCATTGAACCTGAACTTTCAGGTAATCTGCAATTTATCAAACCTGCCCGTTGTTTATCTTGGACGTCTGCGTCGCTTCTTGTTGTTTATATAGTAGGTACGTAGGTAGGTATATATGTAGTCTTACTAAGAACTAGTGAGAAATCTTTATGTAAGTGAGATATCTTTAATTTTCCTCAATATTCTATATAATTATTAATATATTTTATTTATATACCTAAGTAATTATCCAAGATCGCGGAGAACACGTTTCGATGGCTTTGCTAGTTTTCAATCAAATATTATTTCTATTCTTCATTTATTGCCGTCTTCATTTATTTACTATTTTTGTAGTAATATCAATAACGGCAATAAATAATATTATATTTTACCTATAGATGTTATATTTTACCTTTACTTATCTATGTTTTTCCTTAAGATGCCATCAGTTGATTCTGTATAAATCTCTTGGTTACATAAGTTTACAAAGTTATTGAGAAATTATTAAATCTAAAACTATGATTCGCTAATAACTAATTTGTGCTTTTTAAGATATTGTAAAGGATAAAAATGATGAAATTATTTTCATGACCTTATCTGTTGACAAGACAAATTGTGTCGTTGAGTTTCGCCACTCGATACGAAATGTCTTGAAAAATGGCCAACAAATGTCAAAAAGAATGTCTTAACATTAGGTTCCCTTTGTCTACCTGCTATGTGCGAAATACAGCGTGAAGCAAACAAAAATATAATTATAGTAAAATTATTATCGTTCAGCATTTATTGTTCGTTGAACATCGTACTGTGGTTTGTTTATTCGAAACGTTCGTATACATTCATTCATTGTGTGCAGATTGCCTCTATAACCGTTTACTACTTCATTGTTGCTTCAATGGCTGCCTTCAATTAATACCTACCATTGTGACATATGTCATTTGCGATTGTCAATTGTGTAGTTTTTGTGGAAATTGCGGGGATTTTCTTATTTTCCATCCTTGGCTTTACTTATTTTCTTCGTAATTTTGGAAATTTTGTCTCTCAAAGTGCATGCAAACAAAAAAAAAGTCACGGCTTCTCATTACGTTCTTCGTGATTCTAAAGAATATAGAAAAAGTGCTCAGGTACTTTGGGCACGTCGAACGAATGAGTGATGAAAGAATGGTAAAAAAGGTTTATGAAGGAAAAGTGAGCGGTAAGAGAGGTAGACCGGGAGACCTCGGTTGATTTTCGAAAACATAGTATCCATGATACTGGGAGAATGTATGAAGAAGTTGATGGCAGTGGACGGAGAGAAAGAGATACAGAGACCACAGAGCTACGCATTCCCTTCCGTCAGGCTACCCCGCTCGGGTTACAGCGTGAAGCTTAAAAAGATCCTCAATAGTCGTGCAGCTAGTTAATATAATAAGTAATACTTAAAGTACCTATACAAAATCAGTATCATCGACTTAGTCACGTATTCAACGATAAAACAACCACAAACAAGCTTGAAGATATTTAAAGAAATTCTCCTTTTCTAGTAATTACTAGAATAGAATAAATAAAACTACCACTCACTTGAAATAGCCGCGAAAGCCTCGCGGCGCCACTTGAACTAGTTTCACTTCGGGCCATTGTGACTTTTTTTAAGGTAATTGCTTCAGGTGCCAACAGTTTCGTTTTTTGTCTATGGTAAATGATTGGTTTAATTCTGAATATCTAACCTTAATTTTATTAAATATTTTTATTTTTAAAAAAATATACCAAGAATAATAATATGTTTCGAGAAAATCACACGAATCATTTGTTATCATAATTTGTTATGTTAATATTTTTAAATATTAATTAAACGTTTTAATAAATGAATATAAATATCATATAATTATAATTTTAGGTAATATAAGTAATAGCGGCCCCTCTTATGTGGCACAGGAGGTACAAACAAGAGGCGGCAAGACGTCAGCTGTGCCCATTCACACGATTGCGTGCGTCTCATTGAAGTAACATAACGATGGTGGTTCTATACATTGTGACACCTACCGTCGTGTTTGTTATGTAATATTATATAAGTAGTGTTTTTTTCTTTATATATTCTGAATTTTAGTAAAAAGCTCTAAGTATTCCTTTTTATGGAAGTACTCCATTAAATACTGCTGGACAGAAATGCTTTTTCTAACTGGGTTACGAAAAAATCTATACTAGGGCTATATGTTTTTTTAGCTTTATACTGTAAATCGCTCACAGGTTATAATGTTAAGACACTCCGTTCCCGTTAAAACGGGAATTGCCTGTTTAGTGGCAGAACTCAACGTCGCGATCCGTTATCAAAACGGAAATAGAAATTGTAGATATTAAACGATGCTATCTGAACATACATATAAACTGACATTCAACACAACTGGCGTTGAGTTCCGTCGCTGACTCTCCAATGTCTTCAGAATTCGGCGGAAAGTGGGAAACGAAATATCTTAAGACTGGTTGCCCAGGTTCCCTCTGCCTTGCCTGTTTCAGGACCCATTTAAGAAATTTTTCTTCAATGAAACCTTCCATTTTGATACCTACCACGCCATGTTTCTAATAGCGGAGATAAGTAAGCAAGCAGTATTAATATAATCTCTCCGTTCCACTAATATAAAGAAAGATGTGTCGCGAATTATTTCAATTGACCCGTATAACAGAGCTAAACGGGCGCAGTGTTGAGGCGCGGCTAACTGCTAACACGAATCAAACGGCCATGAGCCATTCATCCATTATGCTGGTCGATTTGAAAACACTGAGTCATCGTTATCAATCTTGCCGTGTCTGTCGTCCGGGTGTTCCCCTCCACCTTCGGATTTCGCATTTACGTCAAATTACCTTGATAAATGTTATATTCTGTGTGTGAAAATAAATATATTTCTATTCTTTTTTTAATAGCTTTACTCACATTTAGTAAAGTAGGCAAAATAAGCTAACAGTAATAAAAAGAGAATAATAAGCGAACGATGGACATGGCCTCCGGAGTCACTCATGGTTTGAAGTAAAGGTAGAACTGATCTCCAAAAGGGCTCATTCCAATAATAAAGTCAGTGGTAAATCACACGTTTCTCCGCTTTCTAGGTATTTAAGAGACACTGTACTATTTCACCATATTGACGGTATAGGTGTCCATTCTCTGTTTTTTTGACACATGGCTTGCCAGCTGACTCGACGGCTCGTATCTAACGCCGCGATTCGTCGTGCCATACTGAAAAATTAAACAACCATTCCCTTGAAGGAGCTTTAAACCCACAACGATCATGTTTACGTTAATCTTTCCAACTGTTTTGCCAGAGCAGTAACGTCGTAATTACGAGGAACAATAAATAAAAATGCAACATGGAGGATTTTATTGATTAATCAATTAAATTTCTTATATCCTTATTACTTATTTCCTATTCAAGAGTAACTACACTCATGCCTTCGTCATCGATTAAACGTTCAAATTCAAACACGTTATTGATACTATTAACTTACTTTGGTAATCGTTTTTTATTATTATTTTTTAAATATTTTTCAGATTCACCCTGTATCTTGCGCAAATTAGGTTAGGCACAGGAAACTTAGTCTTAAGACACTACGTTCCCATTTTCCTCCGAATTCTGGATGTTTCGTGTGTTGAGTGGCGGGACTAAGCTCTGCGCTTTGCTTCGACACCAGGGCGAAAATTAAATAATTCATTTCCTTGAAGGGGAATCGAATCTACAACCTGTCGCGTTTAAACGTGCCTTAATAAATACATCATATTTTACTATTATTATTATTAAAAAATATTTAATTTGCTTATAATATGAAATATCCTCACTAGTGTTACTAACATATTAACATACTAAGACCGTCGTGGCACAGTGGCACAAGCAAGTGCCTGTAAACCCTACGGTCGTGGATTCAATTCCCACTCGGGAGAATGTGTATTAAACAATTTTTTTTTTCTTCGCTCTAGTAACAAGATGTTGAATTCCGCCACTCAATACGCGAAGCCTAGAAAATCGACGGAAAGTATTAAACGGAGTGTCTCAGCATTAGGTTCCCTCTGCTTAAAAAAATATTTGATACCCTCACTAGTATTACTAACCTATTGTTGTACCTACTATTATTGCACATTTAATTCACGTTTGTTTTCTCTTGCTGCAGCCGGACGAAGGAGCCGACAATCAGGTAGAGCATTCCGCTACTGTGTGTTTACTTTGTGTTGTCTTTGTCGTGCCATTGTTTTGTTCTTTGTGTATCCTACTTGTTTAACTAACTAACGTATTGTGTGTTGTTATAGTTTTTGTATCTATCTGTATTTGTATTCTTTGCTGCTAAAACTAGAGAAAGTTAATTGTAACTTTCGTTCTTATCTACTTGGGAATTTATGTTGTTGATTGTTTAATATCATTTATTTTATAAGATGCGGCCGTAGTGGCGCAGCGGTACAAGGGTGTGACTGTAACGCGACAGTTGTGGGTTCGATCCCCACTCCAGGATATGAATTATTATTTCTTCATATTTTCATTTCTTCTCTCTGGCACCAAGGCAAACACCTGGCATTGAGTTTCTTCACTCAAACCGCAATGCCTCGAAACATTCGACGATAAGTGGGGAAGGGAGTGTCTCAACACTAGGTTCCCTCTGCCCACCCTGCTGTAGGCGAGACACAGCGTGAAGCTGATCATCTTATAAGATAAAATATCTCTGTATAAACTTGTTTGATGTGACGTTAGAGAGTTTATTTAATTTGAACTAAATCGATGTTTTTTTTAATTTAAAATAGCAACACCTCTTAACTTTCAACGTATTTACTTTGACAAATCTTCTATAACTCTTTTCGTTCCACAGTTGTTCACAGCAAGTGTAACACACCTAAACGATGCGCGGCGCTCCCAACCGCCCGACTCGGGCTTCTCGGAGCCCGTCAACAACAACATCAGCGAGGACAACAACAACGGCCCCATATCACTGCGGGAAATGCAGAACATTGCCAACAACAACGCCGCGGCGTACATCGTCAGTGAGAATGAAGAGAGGAACCGTATAAGTCGCGACTCGGTCGTTGAATTTGAACCGCTGCCCTCTGGGATAAGGGTTGTCGATCCGTTGGAGAGGTGTGCTGATTGGTTCGGTGAGTCCCCATTACCCTGTGGTTTTTGGTTTAAATAAAATAAATTTGGTGACGGAACGATTAAATGAGGTGAAGTGAGATGATGATAATTGCAGGACTTATGTTGTCTGAGTAAAGACATAAAAAAGTTTTATGGGATAATTTAATTGGTTCATGGGAATTGGGGAAATGTTTTAGATATGTAGCGCGTAGCGTCTCAAGTTTTGTATTAAAAAAGTTTCACGCCTGCTCTTTAAAGTTTGTCAATGATCAGTCCATCCTTTTTTATACTCTTACATAAAGAATCGCTTCATATTACACAATACTTTGTGTCTTCTTATAAAGTATAGATACATTTACATTGAAATGTGATTATACTTAATTTAAGTCGACTCAATTTGTAACGAGTTCCAATTGAGAAAGAGCCTCTGACAGAACATCGCTATTTTATCAAACCTAAAAGCTTATCTACGCGTTTATCCAAAACTGGTAAGTATGATCAGGGAATATTAGATGGTGTTTACTTTGGGTAGTTAATAGATATTTTATGCACCTATAGATAAGTACTATTAACTTTTAAAGTAACCGCCGTCTCTGATCTGTCGGGTGCATGCGCAAAGAAACCGCCGGGTACCTACGGTATGGATGCACGGGCTTTCGGACCACAAATTAATGTATGACACATTGAATATTGAATGGGAGAATACAATTATAATATTAAATTATGTAGACATATTACAAACTATTTATCTAATTAGCGCTAGTAACTGTTCAAATATAACAAAGAGCTTTGAATATGATTACAGGGTAGTTATGCCGGGACATAACACTAATGATTAAAAAAGAAATGCTTATATCATGTTGTGACGAATAATGACACGAATTAGTGACTTTTACTTATAAAATTATAATTTAAGAGTTATCCTATCATTACATTAATGATCCTGTCGACTATAAGTCTTACCACATTAATTTATTTTTATCATTCTGATTCCTAACAACTTTTATAAGCTCGTTTTTATATAATAGCAAAATCCTCCTCTCTGAAGTCGGTTAAAATTATAATAATTTATAATTACGATTTTTCATTGAAAGTCGAGAGGTGATTAATGTGATTTTTTTTTTCATTTCTGCAGCTGGAGAGGATTTCCCCAGGAATCAACTGCAATATCTCAGAGAAATCGATCGAGGATGGTTTGGAAGAGTAAGTTTTTATACCTATCTATATCTTTTATTTATATTCTAACCAGTGACAAAGAAGATCGTATATATTTTATATACGATTCATATAAGTGTAAAATGCAAAATTGTTATACAGGGTGGAAGAGGCAGCGCTTCTTTTATTGAAACTGCATATAGGGTAATATATTTCAAATCAAACACCTAAGAAATTAATCAAGGTACCTCAAAAGTTTGGACGTAGTAATTTTTTTTCATTTCACGATTTTTATCCATACCTGTATTTCGTGTCACGCACACATACGTATGTGACGTTGCCGCTTTGACAGGTAAGTGTGTGCGTGCCTATGTTATACTTTACAAATGGCGTTTTATTTTAAAACGATATTTTTATTATTTATTTTGTTTGAAAAAATAACTTTTTCATTTTTGGGAATTATTTTTTTTCCAAATTATATTAGGCTTTTATAGAGTAGTTAAAACTGTGGTTTCATTTAAAGTGGTGCAGACAATTCCACCCTGTATATAAATAATGCCTTCTTTATTTAAGTCACGTTACTACTACTGTATTTCACACATAGGAGGGTAGGCAGAGGGAACCTGGGACTCCATTAAGACAATTCTGTTCACTTTCCGCTGAATTTTTGAGGCAATGCATGTTAAGTGGCAGAACTCAACGCCGCGCCACCAGATACTTGCCTCGACACCAGAGCGAAAAAATGGGAATATAAATTTAAATAAATATTTCATCTCAACGAGAGGAGATCGAACCCACAACCAGTCGGTTTTACAGTCACACTCTGTGCCTCTGCGCCACTACTGGCCTCAATTTAACTAAGTTATTTATTTTCGACTATTTTATTTATTTTCTTTTTCTTTTCTACTTTTACTAGATTTTTTTGTACATTTCACAGGTAGTCGAGGGTGAAATAGAAGACGGGCCCAGCACGAGCACAGTCGCTGTGAAAATCCTCAATCAGAACGCGAGTCTTGAAGATAAAGCGCGATTCTTGGACGAAGCCCGCCTCTATAGGGATATGAATCACGAGAACATTTTGGGTTTCGTCGCCAAATGCCTTCAAGAAGATCCGTGGATACTCATTTTTGAACTGTGCTCGTTGGTGGGTAAAACAAACAAAATAATTAAGGCTAATCCCTATATAATTAATTGTGTTTTTACTTGTTTATTTGTTATGTTTGCATTTTTAGCGTAATATATCTTTCATATATAACTGTAGTGTTAGAACACTCTGTTTTTCTATTTATTATCTAATTTCGAAACTAAATAAACGACGCTACAGACAGACACACAAACAGACACGTCAAACTTATAACAAATGAAATCCGAACATGATCTGTGAAATTACACAACAATTACTTATACAGTTATACAGTCCCATTACACTACAATGGCTGCTATTTAATTAATAATTCTATTTTTATTTTCTAATTACAGGATCTCCATCAATATTTAACAACGAACCGTCCAAAGATGGCCATTTTGAACGAGAGCGGTGTTCTGTTGCAGCTGATGTGTGACGTCACCTCCGCTCTGGCGCATATGCACTCTAGAGGCTTCTTATATGGGTGTGTATTGTTGTTTTTTCTTTTGTAGTACGTTCGGCGAGTCGTATCCACTCTGATGTTGGGTGTAAATGTCTGCGCAGATTAGGATGTTCGGATTTTTTTCCTTTTGTTTATTTTCTTTTCGATTGTGCAATATGATAATGTTCAGATAACCTAACTGGAAGGTGGGCAGGACCGTCGACTTACGTCGACTGTACTGTAGGTATTTTATTATTTTTTCATTTCATGTAGGCAACAAGTGCTAGGATACTTAGTTCTATAATTTCTGCTTAATTTTTACGACATTGCATATGGAGTGGTAATACTTATAGCGCTCAAAAAACCGCAAAAGTAAAATTATTCCATTTAATTAGTTCAAATGGACATAGACGCCACAACCATTTAGATTGCCAAAAATATAATAAAAAGCAACATAGTTTGATATTTTTAAGCATTTCGTAAGTGTAAACTTTTTAAAGCACTTGCAATAGAGTTGTATATAAAAAAAAATATTATTCTGTTTCTTTTATTATATTTGTAATTGAATACTGAAATGTAATTACCAGTTACATTTTATTTCACCTAAAAGATTTAACTTTCAGCATGTGAAAGTGGCTTTTTAACTAACTTTTTTTTGTGATTAATACATTACTTTCAGGTACTCAGCTCTCAGATTACCAAAATTTATAGAATTTGCAGGGAGGGAGTAATGAACCTGAACATATTAAGTCATACCTTTTTTATCTCATTACATTCTGGGCCCAAAAAATGTATGGAATCGTTTCAGTTTCCTTTGAAATTTATAAAATTTGTTTCTGATGATATAAAAAAATCTTTTAATTTGCTTTTAATTATAATCTACAATTATTTTGCAGATATCTCTGGAGCGGCAACGTATTGATTCGTGGTACGGACAACCCCCGTGCAGTCATCGGCCATTATTCCAGAAGTGAGCCTCAACATAACTATCAAGCGCCGGAAATTATAAGGAATCAGCCCATTTACACTGTAAGTATATATAAATCAGCTTCACGCTGTATTCCGCACACATCAAGGTGGGCAAAGGAAACGTACTGTTAAAACACTCCGTTTCCCAGATTCCGCCGAATTTTGTAGGCAATACTTAACTTACCTTACTTAAACTTGAATACTTAAACTACCGAATTATTTACTTAATACATTTTAATGTACATTTCTGTTTTAATATATTATGCATTTAAGATTTCTAATGTAAGAATTAGTGAATTAGGGTTGTATTTTTCTAGTTCCCGTAAGAAGATTCAAAAGTTCTGAAAAGCAACTTATCTATAATAAAATCGTGACTTATCTGTCTGTACACGGAAGATATAATAGAAAAAATGTTATTGGAGATATTTAACAATGTAATAGAACCCGGTTGGTATGTCTGTTTGTCTGTGCGTTGGTTCACGCTAATATGGCATATTATATTTTGCAAACTTCCCTTAACTTGTTTCAATGGTTTCATAAATAAAAAGGTAATATTAATATAAACTATTTTATAAATTGCTCTAAAATTACTATATATAGTAAGCAGTATTATGTCGGATAGAGTTTATTAAATTGGTTGTAAGTTAGGTTGAAAATTAATGTATAGATCTCAGCTTCACGGCGTATCCTGTATACAGGAAGATAGGCAGCGGAAACCTGGTGTTAAGACAGTCCATTCCCCTCTTTTGGCTGAGTTTTTCGAGGCATTGCGTATTGAATGGCGGAACTCAACGTCACTTGGTTGTTACCATAGGAAAGAAATTAAAATATTAATTAAAGTCAAGTCAAATCAGCTTCGCGCTGTATTCCGCACACAGCAGGATAGGCAGAGGAAACCTTGTGTTAAGACATTCCGTTCCCCACTTTCAGCTAAATTCTGGAAGCATTCCGTGTTGAGTACAGAACTCAACGCCGTGCTTTGCCTTGACACAAGAAATATAAATTTAAATTATTATTTTATTTTCTCGTGTGGGGACCGAACTCACAACCAACCGCGGGTACAGTCACACATTGTGCCCCTGCGTCACGACTGGCTTCTAAATATTAATAAATTATAATTCATTTCAAGAAGTAGGAACTGAAGGACTGAACCCACAACTGTCGTGTTTTAGTCACATGCTTGTGCCACTGCGTCACGACGGCCTCATTAGGTAATTTAAGTTTTTTGGGAATTTATTCGATTTTGCTCGCAAAATGGTGTTTAGGTAGATGGTAAGTCCACGTACAAGGCAAACGCAGTTTTTCCCGCGTAAACTCCGGCCCCAATCCTAAATCTTGAAATGTCGGTGTTTTTACTAATATTCAAATTGAAAACTAAAGATTCAGTTAATTCAGTGAGACAGTTGTATAAAAATAACTGTTGCGGCAATTAGCAAATTTGTCGAACTGAGTACTTTAAAGTGACATAACTTTTTTTAATGAACCGATTGCAATAAAATAAATCCTAGATGTTAACGGAAGCTTGCCAGAATCCAATAGTGAAAACCGCATTTAAATCAGTGAAGCCAATTCTGAGATTAGCGATAACAAACGCACAGACTAACTGAGAAACTGAGAAAAAAAGTATTTGATTCCAGACGTCGAGCGACGTACACTCGCTGGGCACGCTGGTGTGGGAGATGTGTGCGTGGGGCGCCGCCCCGCCCGATGCGCCGCCCCCGCCTGACCTGCCGTGCCCTTATAGAAGCCATTTGTAAGTATTTGTTATATCTTTATTGCTATATCTGCTACCATAACGTCTTGACAACAAACATTTATTTAAATATTGCATATGTATGAGTAAGAAACTTTTAAACTGACATTCTAAGATTATTTCTGGGCTTTAAGTTTGTTTTTAATTTGTTTTTGAAATTTGTTAATGAAATAACACTAACTTCTAATTCCAGATACCAAGTTATGCAGCTATGCTGGAATCCAAACCCCGAACTACGTCCCACCGCGTCCCAAGTCCACGCGCTCTTACATCATTTACACGCGAACCATTCAAATTCTAATTCTTCCAAAGATGACGGCTACGCCAGCAATGACTTTGAAGAGAGGTGGCAGAGACTCAAACCTAATACAATACCGAAGTTAGACGAGCATGTCGCCATAATACACGCCCCATCTACGTCCATGACGTCAAATTTCTCAGATTTTAGAGGTTCAGATGAGGATTTTGATAATGGCCACACTATACAAGATTCACTCAGTGTTGAAATGGATACCGCTGTTTCGAGATCTAGCAGTATTATGTCGGATAGAGATCCCCTGTCAATACAAATTAAATCGGAAAGTCTGACCAATTTACACGGTTCTTTAGAAGATGTCAGGAATATCTACCTCACGCACAACGAAACGCCGGCGCTAGAATGTCATCAAGGAAATATTAATTTAGAGGATAAAGAGAAGGAACAGGATCGATCGGACAGTTCAGTTGATCCGTGGCTAAAAGATATCATAACGGACAGCCAGGACGATGTCAGTTATTACAAAGATGTCAGCGATGTTATAAAGAATCTCGATAATATACTCAATTCGGAAAAAACATCGAGCTCCGAATCGAGTCACCAAGCGAGTCCTTCGAGAGATAATTTGAGCTTAGAATGCAAGAAGGATTATCCGATGCAAACTAGTATGGTGAAGTCCCCAGGAATTAGTAACTTCCAAAACATTCTCGATACAGGTTTTGATTCGAAGTCAGAGACCGAACCTTGTGATGATGATGAATTAGATCGTGATACTGTCGGCACTTTGAGCCATTCTTTTGAACGACACAGTGACTCTCTAAGCCAACAGACACTTGAGAATATTACACCAGAAACGCCTATTAAAGATTTGGATATCTCTAATAATATTTCAAAAGAAACAGATATCGAACAGAATATTAGGAAAATAAATGTTTTTAATATTCATAGTGATTTGCCAAAAGAAAGTAGCGTAGATAGTAGTGATAGTAATGTACCCAAGTTGAAGGAATTATGTGTAGCGTCAATGCCTAATGTAAGTAATGAACAAGTGATTTTAAAACAAGACTGTCAAATATCATATGATAATAAATTTACAGATAGTAGAACTAGTACAGATACCAAGTCAGTAGATATTAGTACAGCGTTTATAAGCAATGAAATAGGTTATATAGAAAATCAATATTTTATGCCAACTCGAAATGACGAACAAACTGAAGATATGAATAAGTGTAGTTCAGATACAAATTTGCTTGTAGAATTCGCTAGTATACCTAAAGAACCTTTAAATTCGCTAGTCAGACAAAGTATTTTTAATGAAAATAAGCCTATAAAATGCTTAAAGGAAGAAAGTCTCGCGACAGAAGATAAGCCTCAAGACGAAGTAATTAATGACATAAGTATTATACATGAAAAAAATGAACCTGTATTATCTAACCAAGAAGTAACAGATTATTTGGAAACTGTCGAAGATCGGGTACTGGATATATTATTTGATGATAAACACAATTCTAGTGAAAGGAAAACAGTTCAATCAGACATTAAAATTCCTTCGAAAGATATTAAAAATTGTCCATCAGATAAAAGTTTATCATCACCAAGTCCCTTGAGATTTGAAGAAACAAAGTCAAGTATGATAAATGACGTACCTTCAATATCCAGTTCAACTGCAGACATAGGTGAATCAAAAATGAATAGTGATCAAATGATAAGAGATATATCTCTGAAAGAAGATATCTCCTTAATGAATCAACATGTAACTGATAATAAAAAACTTGTAAGAGATGAATTAATATCTGAAGACAGTGTCTCCTTAGTAATAAATGATCTGAACGAGTTGGAGGAATTAAATAAATCTCAACTTGAAAAAAATAGTCAACCAATAAGTATTAAGTCAGAACAGGTCGCAGATTCTTTTAAAGACATAAACATCAATGTTAGTTTTGAACGGTATGATGAGCAAATTGGGGATATGGAAGTAGTAACCAACCATTTAGAAAGTATTGAAACTACAGAGCAACCTGAAACAGTACAAAATTATATAGAAGTTTCTAGAGAAGTCTCCCAGTTAGATGTTAATATTGATCTGCAATCACTTGAAGCTAGGCCTGAAGAAGTACAAAGTAGTGATGATAATGTTGCTTCCATCTCCCAAACCGAGTCTAGCATCGTTGAGGACGTCACATATAGGTTAGATGAAATAACGAAATCCAGATCTGATGATAAGGAAGTGGGAACTGTCAAACCTAACGACACTACTGTATATATGGATCTCATTAATGATACTGATAGTCAAATACTTAAAGACAGCAGCGTAGATGAAAATGTTAAATATATAATACAATCTTGTCTAGAAACGTCCAACAGCGAAGCTCCTTGCGATCTCACCAAAAATGAATCTACCGTATATTTAGATCTGCCTAGTATTATAAAAGAAAATGGTGATTTCTTGCTTACCGAGAAAAGCATTAGTAGCCGACATATAGAACTTAAGGATAAAATATGTACCAGTACGCCGAAAGGTAATGATCCCTCTAACGAGAATACTTTAGAAGCACAACAAAATACCGAACTATCTGAAACAAAAGTCCCTGAATATGTCACAGGGTCTCTAATGAAGCAAGAACAAAGATGTATCACAGAAAATATCAGCCCTTTTGAATCTCCATCAAAAAGTCATCACACAGACACATATGATGAAAATAGTTCAGTAGTACTTGGCCCTTTTGAAAATTGCAGCCTTGAATTTTTTAAAACTATCAAATCAGTGCCCGAATTGACTGATCTCCCCAAAGAGGAATTGCTAGCGTTGTCATTGCACTTTAGCGAAATTAATCTCGAAACACCGTCTCCGTTGTGTGATGGTAATTTTCTAAACGAAGTGCCAGACATAATACCTGATGAAATTCACTTCGACGAATCAGCTACTCTAAGTGAAGTGAAACCTGAATCTCAAACACCTATAAACACAGACGAAACAGACGAACAATCCTCCACTGAAAAACGAGTATCGCCACAGACGCCGCCAAATTCACCGGGAAATTTTCTAGCGTCGACATCCCAACAGAAATACGTAGTTGATCGAAATCTCGATTCAAACGATTCTAAAAACGAAGTAGTGGATTTGAATCAGATAGATCTACAAATGACTACTAAGTTGGCGATGGCGGACAATGAGAATAACATGAATATTGAATACTCGGGGCCGTTGACTGAAGAGGGTATAACGTTAAACGATTTAATGATAAGAGATAACGATGCTTTACCAGAATCTTATTTGGCGGGGAATGGGGGGTCCGTTGAGGATGTGGGGGTGGATCTGGTGATCGACGAAGAACGAATGAAGGAATTGAGAAATGAATTAGAACTAAAATTGCCATTAGCTCAGGTAGTGTTAAAAAAAATATTCTCTAGAGTAGAAATCGCACACACAACCATTGCCTTTACAGTCAGACAATTCCACTGTGCCAGTGTAATAAGTAAAGCTCTGTTTGTAGTAACTCGTCCTATACTACAAATATTATAAATGTTTGTTTCACTTTCACGCTAAAACTACTGAATGGATTTGTATGCAACTTTACAATAATTTATATAAATCTATAATATATATATTTTTTACAATAATATATTCTGATGCATTATGCTATGCGTCAGAATAACACTTAGGCTATATATAATTATACATAATTTGGCTATAGTGTAACAATAAGATAGCACTAAAATATAGGTTTTTATGTTACAGGTAGCAGGTATAGAACCCGCACTGCCAGTAGAAGCGGACTGGTCAGAACTTCCACCTCCACCAGAACTAATGTTCACTTATGGTGCTTTGTCCCCGATCGCTGAAGAGACAAGGATGCAGTTAAATGCCTATGAGAATGATGATCAATGTTAGTTTTTGTTGTTGATTCAATTGTAGATGTTAAGATTTAAATACTTTTACATTTGAAATATTTTTTCTAGCTTGACGCCGTATTAAGAGAAACGGAAAACGCAATACCTTGAATCATATTAAGATACTGCATTTCCCACTTTCCACACAATCAATGAAAGTAAGTCATTCCCCCGATTGGAAATTGAACCCACAACTGTTAGTGTAATTAAATTTGAAATTTATTATTATCAAGAATTGTTTGTTTTAGTTTTATCAGTGTCTCTTATAAAAATGTAATGATTTATAAATTAATAAAAATAATATAGCAATACAATTTTAAACATTATAATTTAAAGAATATGTTAAAGAACATATTAACATGTTGTTTTAAAACAATTTAATAACAGTAGAAAAGTTTGATACTGTAATTTATATTCATTTAATTAAAAGCACGGCGTTGAGCTCCGCCACTTAATACGCATTATCTCTAGCAGCGGAAAGTGGCGTACGGAGTTTCTTAACACTAAGTTCCATCTGTCTACCCTGCTATTTGCAGGATAGAGCGTGAAACTGAACGTACCAAAGTTTCACATTAATACAATTGAACTGTAGTAGAAAATTTTATATTTTTTTTTCATTTTAAACACATAAATAACATATTAAAATTTCCAATTTGCAGGGAACATCTCAATTCGTACCGAGTCATCGGCCTCGTATCCGGAGCCCTGTAACAATTCAACAGATGAAGTCACTGACCTACCAACTGGGGCTAACGCTGCATATCAACATTCTCACTCGACATACACTATACAGTCGAAGGAGAACTCGTTTAATCACACGTTTACTATACATAAGGAAGGATTGAGTAGTAAAGAGTAAGATTTTTATTTACTTTTTCAGAATATGCTGCTGTATCCCGCGTATAGGCTATAGTAAGATTTGTTTGTTGAAAACAAATGTGTCATATATATGTAATAGAAGTAGTATAGTTTTTTTATATAACTCTAGAAGATATTTCATAATCTTAATATTGATCACATTTTTTAGTATTATTTCTGTATACATTTAGTTCAGGAAGATATTTATAAGCATGACATAGTAACATTTGTCAGAGTAATGAAAATAAGGTAAACTCGAAAATATATTTGACGTGTCAAAAGTATAGAAGAAAATAGCTTCACGCTTTTCACGCATGCACTACGTAGAGGGAAGCTAGTGTTAAGAAACTCAGTTCCTCGTAGTAGGAATTCTGTATTGCAATATGTTTATCATGAAAAATGAGACCCAAAAATTAATGCACAATATTGTATTGTAACTATTCTGATATATAGACATTTTTTACTAATCTGTATTATTGTACGTGTCAATACAGAATCACAATGAGCGCAGACAGCCTGAACGCCAGTCCATTAAAGAAAATACCAGAAATTCAATCGCCAATCGACGATAAAACCTACACTAAGAACGACGAAGAGAAAGAGTCAATCTGCGAGAGACTATCGCAAGTTTCACCTTTCCTCCTAAGTCCAACCACAGATACATCTGCACCGGAAATTTCGGATAATGCTTTAGGAGTATCTACACTCTCGAAAACGACCGTTCCAACAGATGCAAAGTCCTCCAAACCATCTGAAACCCAATGCTTGTCGAAAGCTACAAGTATAGATTTGTGGTGTTCGAACGACACATTATATAATGTTGAAGAAAACTTCGATGATCTCGTCGTGGATCCCGATTGTCCCATGGACTTCGAAGAGAAGGATAAAAGCGAGAGTGAGGACACACTCACTCACAATGATGATGAAAAAGAAGCTAGTCACTGCTCCACGTATATTGTTCACGATAGTAAATCTGAAGTTTGCGAAACTTTCTCACCAGATTCCATTACGGCAAACGACAATTACACATATACGAAACTCAAAACGGATGTTGTTACCCCCTCTGTAGTGACTAAATTGGATTTAAATGATTCCACAAAGTCTGAAACTAAAGATTTAGCGTATTGTACTCTCATGTCGGGCTTGCCCTCATATTCTAACTGTACCATGGAACTAGCATCCGGTATGGAGGACCCATGGAAGTTACCCCAGCCTGAGTTGGTACGAAAATTTCCGGTAGGAGATGAGTTTCACTTCACATCACCGAAACAGTTGGAAAAGAAAGAAATTAGTGTTATTGAAAGCCCACAGACTTCAGAGTCTCATTTAAAGAAAATGGAGAGTGTGGACGTGTCATGTCTTACAGATAATTCGGGAGAAATAACAAAAAACGAAGAAAGTCCAACTGCGGTCGAGGTGAATAATAGTCCAAATCTTCACTTCAGGAACATGGCCCTTTCAGTAACAAGTACACCACTCTTCAACACTGTCCCTGATGGTGAAAATATTGAGCCTATACCACTAGAGCTACCTCAAACTAAAGTGGACACTTCAAACTGTATTTCAAACAATGTACCAAATTTCCAGATGTTTTTTCAGTCCGCTGAAATCAGACCGCAAGATATTTCATCAAACTTGAGCAACGAGGCCAGCACTGAGATTTTGCTTGAAGGAGACAGCAAAATGCTCAGTCGCCATCAAACGACCGATATTTCAGTTAATAAAACGCCCACATATTCGGATTTTGAGAGCTCAGCTGTAATGAAACCTCAAAGCATCCACTCAAAAGAGAAATCTAGTCAAAGTGTGGAGAGTGAAAATATTGAGCCTATACCACTAGAGCTACCTCAAACTAAAGTGGACACTTCGGACAGTATTCCAACCAATGTACCAAATTTCCAGATGTTTTTTCAGTCCGCTGAAATCAGACCTCAAGATATTTCGTCGAACTTGAGCAACGGGGCCAGTTCTGAGATTTTACTTGAAGGAGACAGCAAAACGCTCAGTTGCCATCAAACTACAGATATTTCACTTAATAAAACGCCCACATATTTGGATTTTGAGAGCTCAGCCGTTTCGAAACCTCAAGACAGCCACTCAAAAGAGAAATCTAGTCAAAGTGTGGAGAGTGAAACTAGCTCCGAGAATTTTCGGAATTTCGAGAGCTCGGTGAAAAATCGTCCTCAAGACCTATCGTCACTGATCGACGCAAGTTCACTTTTGTTGAAAAGCGAGAGGAGGTCCAGTGAACTCTTAATGGTTATAACGAATTCGGAATTAGAAACCACCAGTCAATTTGACAGCCACATGGTCACTCAACCTGAATCTCTTATCTTCTCACCTAACATAAGGAATTTATTTGAATCTCAAACAGTTCTCTATACGGATCTTGACAGGGAGGATGAAACGGAACAACCGCACTCGATAATTATAACGGAAATCCCTTTAATAACGAACAAACATAGTCCGAACAGAATTTTTGATTCGCACACAGTTAACCGTACAGATGTTAACAGCAAATATGATTCCCATGCGAGTGGGTATCAATCAAAAAATGTATGGCAAACCGAGAACACGAGCGCGGAAAAAATAAACGGTCATAGTAAAGAAGATTTGATTCTTGATTTTTTAGAAAATGAAAATAGAGAAAATCCAAACAGTATTACAGAAAGTGCAGCTGTAGAACTTGTAGGGTCCATGCAAGATAATAAAGAGATAGAAAATAAAGCTACTAAAGAACCCACTGCATCACTAACGGACACATTGTGCAACGGAACTAACGAATTATTTGCCACCGTTAATTTCCTAAACGAAACTTTTGAAGAGCTAGTTGAGAGCAATGTTGACGATAACGATATAGGCTTACCCGACAAAGACGAACAAATAGTTAATTCTGAGAAATCAATTGAAATGGAATCGAAATCTACTAAGAATTTAGTAGGATCTAGCAAAATCAAGGAAGAGACTACAGATAAGCCTGACGTGAGCGTCGTAAAGGAAGAAAAGCAATTGGCGTCTGTAACGGATGATTTTTTACAAAATGAAAAGAAATATTGCCAGCTTGATTCTTTTTTTCCACTTTTAAGTGACATAAGATTTACAGGTAACATTTTTATAATTTTCTTCTTAGCTGTGTCCCGTGCATAGTGGGTAGGCATAGTAGGCTGGGAACCTAGTGAGTAGACACTTGGTTCCCATTAAGACACTTCTTAACTTTCTTTATATTCCGCTGAATTCTAGAGGCATTCCTTCTTGAGTTGCGGAATTCAACGCTGTGCTTTGTCTTGTTATCAGAGCATGAAAATGAAGATATTTATGTAATTTCCTCAAACTATAAACATTCGCATATTATATTTACATATTGCAATAATATATAAAAATAAAAACATTGAGGTGATTATTTTAAATAGTGAGTTTATTTTGATACACACCGGTCTCCATTCCATATCTAAATGAATACTAAACTAAATGTAGAATGGAGTTTTAACATTACTCTTTGTCTCTATCTACGCTATATGCTAAAAAACCTACAGTAACTAAGTACGGTACGGTAGCTAACTACAGTACGGTCGATGACTCATGGCTTGAACGTGAACTTGATAGAAGACGACAGTGTAGATTGAATATTATGGATTTTTCTTAGTTTTGATAATTTTTTCGAGTTGAAGTGTACAATCTTCAAGCCTTCAAGGCGGCCACGATACATCAACCGTACTGTACTCAGCCGTATACGTATTAATGCAAATTAACTAAACTAACCCAGGTCCAGCCACAGAAATAATGACAACATCGTTCACACAAGACTCGCCCACCGACCCGACCTCACCCGAGTGCGAGCAGGACAGCAAGCCCGACCTCCCCGCCGACGTACTCAAAGAGTGGGACAGCGATAGCGACACGCACTCCAACTCGTCCAGTGGCGAGTTCATATGGAAGGTTGGTGTGACGTGATGTGTTTTTACGTTTGTGTGTTCGATTTTTGAATTTAGATTATTTTTTCGTTTTTTATTTATTTAGTAAAGTGCTAATGTTGGGTGATAGTACTTTCAATTTGTTTTCTAATGTTGGTGACTTGCTTTTCAGTTTGCTTTTATTTTTTTAAATATAAGACATATTTTTTACGTTTATTTGAAAACATCAAAAATAAATCCAAAGTAAAGATACCTTAAAAAATTTCTTTATGGGTCCATTTTTTTAGTGGTAGTTGGATTTTGAGGAAATGGTGTGGTTTTATTTTTTTTAATAATACAGCTAATTATATATCACTATACAATATGTATATATATATATATATATTTTAGGGCAATTAATTAATTTTCTTTTTTTATGTGTGTGTATTTTAATGTTTTTACTTATGCATTCCAGCCTGTGGTGGGATAGATTTATTATTATGAAGTAAAATTTTAATGAACTATGTATTAAAAATAAAATTATTTCAAAAATTTAAATAATACTTATATGAATAGTTTTATGATTATTACGATGTTCGAAATAAATTTTATATTAATGCATATGTGATATACTCGCTTGTTTTATCTGAGCCCCTCAATTTTTTCCCTAGTGTTAATATTCCTTTAAAACTTTTATTATAGATATGTACAATTATTTTTGTAATAATAATTTTAATTATTATTTAAAAACAATTTAAAATTACTTATTGCCTGCTACTGAATTCTAGGATTTCATGACATTATACAACTATATAATTTTTGTTGTACATATCTATATAAATATATAAAACCCCGGTGTCGGTGTGTGCATGTATGTATATATGTAAAACATGTGTATGTGCGTGTGGCGCCAGGACGGCGACGGCCACGAGACGTCGCTAGTGCCGACCACGCACTTTGAACACGTAAGTTTGTGTTTTTATGTTGTTTTTGTTGTGTTTTATTATGTTACTGGGAACAGTTATGTTGTTTGGTTTAATAAAAATTTGTTAAGAAAATGTTATAAATTACAATTTATATAACCTATCTGATTTTGAATTACAATCAATAGACCAATATGTCGATAACAACACTATTATCTAAAGGTCTTATTTGGTCTATTAACCCTTGACAGGATTAGTGTAATCGATATAATACTATTTATCTAATAAGTGCGACAAATAATAGTTATCATCTTCGTAAACTAAGAAAATGTTTAGGTGTTTTATCTGTCGAACAACATCACTGATTCAAACTTTTAATTATTGTTATTTTTGTATGTTGTTACCATCATCACAACCATAGCTTGTTCCATTTTTTTTCGGCACTAGCTTTATTATTTAGCTTTATTAATGTATATTTTATATATCTCACTCACTTAGACATTTGTAGGCTGTTTAATTAATTATTTTTTGAAAATTTCATTTACAGCTTAAAGTTACACTCAAGAAATCCATGACAAACTATTTCAATTAACAATATAATTTAATATTATTTGTTTTTGGTCAAAAAGTCATATCAGAAGGTATCTATCTACTCATATCATTTAGAATTGATACGCGGAGTATACGAAGCTCAATCAGTTGTGGCCGCCCTGTAGTTAGGCTTTCCGAACGTATTGTTCACTCGGGAAGAAAATAATTAAAAGTAAGAAAATCCTTAAAAATTAGCTAACTTCAGAGTGGCCACGACTTGCCGACCATACTGTAGCAAGCTTTAATTTTTTTCCCATATATATTTCTATAGCAACGAGACAGTGGTTCTCAACCAAGCGCTACAGATGAAGGTGCTGGTGAGGGTGACGCTCCTTCATCAGGCCAGGATTCCGGTTCAGGGTCTGAAGGGGATGAAGTGGAATTTGTACCCTCCTCGTGGGACTGTAGCGCAACACCTTCTAAGTCTTCTTTGAGGAGCTTGGAACAGCCTCAGGTATGAATTGGATATTTTTTTTAGTTTCAAGCTATGTTGCGCTCATAGCAAGGTAAAAATATAGTGGGAAAACACTTTCTTCTTCGATTTTCCGCTCGAATTTCAGACACTGCTGCGGCTGAAACTCAACGCCTCACTATGTCTACCAGACCAAAAGAATTATGATTAAATAAAGAATTATAAGAAGAGTAATTATAAGAATTATTTTAGTTTAGTTCTCTAGAACTATCGCGTCTGCAGATAGACTGAGTCACGATGGCTATCTTTTAAGCTTTGGCTGGTATTTTTAGTTGGTATATACAATATAATATTTATAAAAATGATTGCTTAAAACACAATTTCAAGTTATTAAAAAAGTTGCTGTTTTGAATTATTTGTCAAAATGTTTTCCTTGTGGAAAGGATTTTGTTATATAAATAAACTAGTGGGCCCGAACGCGGCTACGCCCGCTTGAACTAAACGAATATTTATTAAATATATTTATGAAATTATTTTCAGTTTTTAATAGAGAGATGCGTTAAGTAAGGTCATTTTGGGTGACGTTTTCTAACAACAAACTTTGCAAAACGTTGCTTAGCAAAGGGTGTTATTAAATAAATCGCATGTCAAATTAATAAGTATTTTAATGTATTGGTATATATCGATAATATTACAAATATGAGAAAAAAAAGTATCATATGTTCATCCCGAGACCCTCAAGTATCTCTATATGAGTATTTTATCACAATTAAATTAGCGGTTTGGCCCTGATTGCGTAAAAGACAGATAGACAGACAGAGTTACTTTCGAATTTATAATATAGGTATGGATTATGCCATACTACTCATATTGTATGATGTATTTTGTTTTTTTGAGATTACAGAAAATATACATAAATATGTGATTGGTGTACTTAAATTAAATAATAAAGCGGTAATAATAATCCTAATTATATTAATCCTGTCGGGTAAGAAATTTTTCTTTTTAGTTTTTATGTTAAATCATGTTAAAATATATACAGGGTGGAAGAGGCAGCGCTTCTTTTACTGAAACTGCATATAGGGTAAAATATTTCAAACCTAGAATTTAAAAAAATAATCAAGGTACCTCAACAGTTTGGACGTAGGATTTTTTTTTCATTTCACGATTTTTATCCATACCTGTATTTCGAGTCACGCACACGTACGTATGCGACGTTGCCGCTTTGACAGGTAAGTGTCTGCGTGCCTATTTTATACTTTACAAATGGCGTTTTATTTTAAAACGATAATTTTATTATTTATTTTGTTTGAAAAAAAAAACTTTTTCATTTTTGAGAATTATTTTTTTTCCGAATTATATTAGGCTTTTATAGAGTAGTTAAAACTGTGGTTTCATTTAAAGTGGCGCTGACAATTCCACCCTGTATAAAAAAAAAGAAATTCACACTGTTAGAAGTCCTCCATAGAAGAGTAGGCTACAATTTTCTACTTCCCGCCCGATTTTCGAGATATCGTTTCGATTATCGGAAATGAACGCTGCGGTGCTTTATCTATGTGGCGAAAATTGAAAATTATTTTAAATATAATCATTCCAATCAGCCACCATCGAGTACAGAAGCACTGCGCCACGACGACTTTAAAAAAACATAATATGTATATATATTTTTTTCTAAATATAAACAAAGATATTGATATAATTATGCATGTTACAATACTTTAGGGAAGCACAGTCGTGGTGCAAAGGCACAAAGTGTGACTGTAAAGGCTGTGGGTTCGATCCCCCCCACTCAAGGAAATAAAAGAAATATTTAAATTTTCATTTCTCCTGGTGTCGAGGCAGAGCGCAGCGTTGAGTTCCCCCTGCCTACCGTGCTCTTTGAGACAGCGTGAAGCTGATATTTCTTTTTCCATACTTTAGGACAACAAAAAGCATGTGGTGTTCAAACGTCAAAAGTACCATTGCGTGTACGAGTACCCGCGCGAGGCGCCCGACCTCGACGCGGACTCGCCCGCCTACCTGCCCGACTTCTCTACTTATACCGGTTAGAATTTATTAATTTCTTTGACTTTCACGATTATTGCACGTTTTAAATTAAACTATTTTAATCGGATTAATCGTATATATTTAAGATTAGAACATTTTTGGAAGCCCGACGTTTCGAACACTTTGCAGTGGCCACGGGTAGACCCATAAATAGATAAAAATAGTTTCATTTAAAATTATAATTTTTATGTGTTTTTTTTTGTTTTAATTATTATTTGTTTTATATTCTTTTTTAATTTTATTTAGCTATCTGGTAACTTTGTCATGACGGCATACATATACGATACAAAGTAATCACTACACCATTCATTCTGCTTAAAATGCTTGTAAGCACCTTAAATATACTAATAATTTACTTATGAATATAATTTTCGTGTCCAGATTGGGACCCGTCCAGTGCGGAGGATGCGGAGTTAGGTTACGGACAGCTATTGGGAGCACTAAACCCACATGATCTGTTCCCATTAAGGGCAGGGATTGCTTTTGGGGCTGGTGAGTGCTAAATTTTTTAGTTTTCTTTTTTATATCTGATATTATGGGGGTAATATTCTTCATCTCTTTCTCTCTCTCTTAGTCTTGGATGTACACTTCCGTTAGAGTGGTCGTGATTCTGAACTGTTTTTCCAATTCGGAAGCAAAATAAGATAAGTTATTTTAATTTGTTTGTGATGGTTAACCATCATCACAATGTCCCACTCGTCATTAATGATGAGTGGAACATTGTGATCTGCCTCCGAAAAACTAGAATCACTTCGTTCCCATTCATTTATATTTGTTGTGTTTTATATTTTCTGTCATCCAATAACAGTCAAAACATACTTACATTTATAACATGCACTCATAATTATAAAATATAAATTTCAACAGATTACGACGAAGACTTCTTCATATCATCGTCAGCGCGCCCCTTCGAGAGCCTTGGCGTTATGTCAACAACCAGCCAGTTCTTTCCCGGGATGCACATCAAGCCGTCCCTCGACCGGGACTTCTCCGACGAGCTGAGCGAGGAGTTCCCGCCTCCCCCCTCCCCATTACCTACTCCCACAATTATCCCCACAACCACAGCTTTGTCCCAAACACGTACCCCCTCTTTGGACTTCACTACTCCGGATTCGGGTGTTGAAGACATAACTCCCGGGTCTATAACTGATGATGATTATAAAAAGAAACTTCTAGATTCGGATACGACGTCGTGGAGGTCGATTGATAGTGCCAGCTCGAGTGAATCTGTTAGTCCTAGTTCTCCTGGAGGCGAGGCCTTAGGAGGTCTAAGACATACTAGAGATAAACTGAAGTTAGATTTACCACCGTCACCGCATATTCCTTCTCCGAGACACAACAGAGTGTTTAATTTTGTACTGGATAAACCTAAACGGAGAGAGGAGAAAGAAGTCACTACGACACCTCTAGTCATGACGGACGACACACCAATAATCACTATGTCACTATCCACTACTGAGGAAGCTGAGGATATTATGCCGGAACCGACGTTTTCAACTTTCGGAAAAACCAATGCTAAGCCTCAACAAAATACTGAACCAGAAACCAATATTATTTTAACTGACGATATAGAGGAACCCGAAACGGAAGTTAAAGAAGATAACCAGAAAGTAGAACCTGTTAAGGGTGAAGGAACAGTCCTGGACAGTGGTGATGAAGATTCAGGTATCGAGAGCAGTTCCAAGGCGACCCTGGAAAGGAAACCCGCGTCTAATATGTCCCAGATAGAGGATTAGAGTAGTGTCTAGATTTGTAATTGAATATAAGTGGTGTCAAAGAATGGGGGAAAGATAAAAAGAAAAGGTTTTTTTGAGGGCCTTGGTTTATTTTAAATAGTGTTCCATGGCTCTAAGTTCTTTCCCGTTCGTTTTTTCACGTCACGAACGCCATTACAATAAGATAGAGATTGTTGGCAATCAGCAATCTTTATTTAATTTATTAAGTGTTTCTCAATATTTTTTATCGTATTACTATTTTTCTATTTTATTTTGTTTCTTTCGTTTTCTTTTGCATGACACTTTTTATACATATACATATCGAATTACATTTTTTCTTACAGGTTACTATTTATACACTATACAAGATTTTTTATGATTTTTTTTTATTGAAATGGTAGATTACTCTCCCTCATATAGTAGAGTAGGTAAAGGAAACCTCCTAGATTCCCTTTTAAGATACTACTTTCTCCACGCACGGATATTCAAGACTTTGCTTGTTGAGAAGAACTTATCTCCGCGCTTTGCCTTTTCATCAGAGCTCAGAAATGAAAATATTTCATTCCCTCGAGTGCAAATCGAACTCACAACCGTCGTGTTCACAACCAGACGTAGTAATCAAAGAAAAAATTACTGTTTCCTCATGACAACCCTTCCAGTGATTCTCCACACAACTAAGGTACAAATAGCCGTGAATTATTTTTTATTATATTATAATATTATGTAGATATAGCGCTTCTATAATATAAAAATTAATTATTATTATTGTAATTTAATGATAAACGATTAGGTAACATAGGTTGGAGACCCATTGGCCTACTCAGTTTTATACAGCGATAGAGAACTTGTACTTGGTAGATTTTTCATACGTAACTGTTTTTTTTAAATTATTTCTAACGTCTTAGATAATCTAGATTTGTATGTTATACTCCCGGAGTTCGGATATGCGCATTGAATTAAAAATAACGTTGGTGCGGGAACTTCTAAATGTGAAATTACGTAGGGGGATTCTTCAAGTAATAGTTTTCTCCAAAAAAAAAGATGTCTATTCTTTAAAAATTGTAGTTACAAGGTCCTGCACTGGCGATGACGATAATTATCCGAACTAATCATCACTACGCATCCGAACTAAGTTTTAAATGTTATGTACATGAAAACTACATATAAGGAGTGACATCTGTGTATAATACGAAAAAGTGTCCGTCGAAGTATATTAACTTAGAGTGGCGCCACAGCATCAGGGTGCATCAGGGTAACTTTAAAAAAAAGAGAGAACGAGAAATATGGAGTCAGTCTAGCTACACGTAAATTCTCATAAATTAAATATAAATAATTCTCATAAATTCATAAAAGTTTTTAAATATTTTACAATTTACAATTATTCCATATTTAGGAAAGAAATGCTTTTTTAGAAATATAAAAATAATTAGACGGTCTCCAAAATGCGCGGGTCAAATCCCGGCACGTTAAATTTTTATACATTTCCATAAAAGTATTTTTTATAAAAATTCTCTGAGGTTGTTTTTACTGTATTATATTGTACTAGGCAACTATTCCAAATTTTAACTACTTTAATCTTCAATAATATTTTTTCAGTGGGCATACTTTAATTCGTTTCTAAATGCTACATTCACACCATACCAGCGGCACTCGAGAGGTTTTTGAATAAGGCCAGCATACAGCTAGACACTTTAATTTTCTACCATATAAGATGATATTCCTTATATATAGTCTCCATGGTTATATAGTGTTTGTGACGTTACATCCACGCACAAATTGCATTATATTCTTAAATATGTGGTATTTTAAATTCTTATAGGGTGCAGACGCATTTTTTTATTTATATCTGTATCTTAATATTAGCGACCCGCTCTGATTTAAAAAAAAATACTATTGCGTTATCTGCACCCTTTCATGACGTTCAAAATTCAAGCCAATTGTAGTTAAGTGAAAGATGTTTTTATTATAAGCGATTTATTATATTGTAATTACAGTACGGGAGCCAACGACTCGTACTCGGTAACGTCCACGCGCCAAGCTCGATGTGCAATTCTTATTAATTTTCCATGTCATGTTAAGTTGTGTAAATATTATTTTAATACCTTCTCTTTATTTTAATAAGAAAATTTATTATACTTGTATGTCTTTAACGTTCTGATTGATGTTTATAATTTTTTTTTATGTATTCTTAGGATGTTTCGTTGATGTACAGATTTCGTAGGGTGTGTAAATATACGCGGTAGATATTCATTTTCTTGTTCTTGTGGTTACGAATTAGAATACTTATTGGTCGATTTAATTGAATTTAATCGATAAAATTTATTTAGATTTTTATATTATTATTATGAGATAATCAGTTTCAAACACTCATTCTATGGATTTGTCTAGAATTGAAACAATTTAGAAATGAAACAAGGAATTATTTGAATGAATTGTCCAATTATAATGGTATTTATTGTTTGTAAGTTGTTGTTTTTTTTTTTTATGAAATGTCGGCGGTATTTAGTGAATGTTTCGCATTGGAGTCTTTTCATATTGTGACTATGTCGAGTCTTTAAAAGTATTTATATGAAAAAATAAATAATTAATAAAACTTGTGACTTTATGAGACTTTTATTTCTGTCATTCAATGTGTTTTGAAGGAAAATAAAACAATAATGTTATACATTTATATATTGTCTAATAACATTTATAAATTAATATGGAGAATGTGTCAAGTTTCTTATATTGTAAATTAAACATAATTATACATAACTATAGGTTTTCAGATTAAAATTTATAACCAACAATATGGAAATAGGCCTTAGCATCTTAGTTTTTATTCAAAGTAATTTGACTCAATATTGTATTGTAAATATAACTTAAGAATAAATTTACTTTATTATTCCAAGTTGGGATGAACTCATACACATCGCGTTAAAAGTCAGAGTCATCAAGCCATAAAAAACAAATTGTCTACTTATCTATCCTCTCCTCCAAATGATAACGAGTCCCGAGGCGTCGCTCGTCGCCAGTAGACTTTCATCGTAACTGAAACTAACCCCAAGTACAGGGGACGCGTGACCTGCAATAAAAGTAGGATAGTTTTTATTGTTATTCCTCACTTTGGAAGGAAATAAACATTTTTACGTAAAAATTTAATGTAGCGTGGTCATAGCGTAGGTATGGAGGGTATATGTGTTCCATGTCCACTCCAGAATTTTTACCGACAAAATCTTTAGCCTGAAAACTTAGAAAAAGCCTTTACACAAAAAGCTCAGTTCCGTCTTGGGAAAATATTTTTTTCAAGAAACCTCCACCATCTCACAGAGGCCCATGTTTTTTAGGTTCATTCAAAAATAAAAATAAAGTTAACTAGATTGGTCACATGATAATGAACAGAAAAAAATCAATAATCAAATAATTAAAATTACAAAGATACATCTTCCAAAAAATTAAAAGGCCTAGTTAGGACGACGAAAAAAACGGAAAAGAAATCGAGTGGAAGAAAATGGGAGATTTTTTAATTCATATTTAATTTTATTTGTTTCAGTTTCATACAATAGGCGTGTGTAATCGATAGGAGAATCTTAGTTAGCCCTCACTATCTACCTATCCTAAGCAAATAATTACGTACCTTGCAATTTATTAACAACAGGCTGGTCCTCATGGCCCTCGATATCCATGAAGTAGACGCAGGCGTCCTCGGCGCCCGACACCACGCACACACCGCGCCGGAACGACATCAGCGGACAGAAGGTGGAGCGCACGCCGTGCGAGCGATGCACCGTGCGCAGCCGCTTGGACAGGCTCAGGGAGCCCTCGCGGTCCGTTATCCTGGAGGGATTGTTTAAGCGATGAGTCTACGTTCTGTTGTCCCAGGTAAATGATTATTTGGATTATTAGGGCTCCATGCCAGCGACGACACATAGGTACTACCTACTACCTACCTGAACAAGTATAGGCAGTGGTCAGCGGCGCTCACGAGGAGCGCGGGGTGGCGCGCCAGCCAGGGGCTCCACGCCAGCGACGACACGGCGCCACCTGCCGCCGCACCGCAGCGCCGCAACTTACTCAGACAGCCGGCGCCCGACACCACGTACGACACTATGATACCCTGGATATATATACAAAATATTTGTTCAATGGGACTCTTCCTTTCCATGACAAAGACGAGGCAAACGTCGGGTCACCTGATCGTAAGTGATCACCGCCGCCAACGATTTTAGACATTTTAATTACATTTTAATTAGGAAGCAGGTAACAGGTGAAACAGTTCCCCAGAACACTCCCCATGATAAATGCCGTAGAGATCGCACAGAGAGGAGACGTCTCTATAGAAGCCAAAGATCATTGAGTATAAAGCCACAGATCATTGAGTACAAAAGCCACAGATCAAGGAGTTCCCAACTATTAGGAAGGTTTTACGTTCTTCTTCCTCCTGGCATTAATCCCGGTTTATGTTGCCAGGGTCTACCTTCCTAAGTAGGTTAAGTAACATACTCTACTTTGGGCAGTCTGTAATACCCTCGGTGATTAGTCCATTAGACCAGCGCTAAGCAGCGCTGTACAATAATAATTCTAATGGTAAAAACAAAGACAATCTTAAGAGAGTACAATATAAATTGTATACCGCACTTAAAGGCTAACTTGACATGCATGAATTAAAAAAAAAGAAAACAAACATAATACAAATCCTTCTTTGATACCCCTTACACTTTAAAAAAAAACTTATACAGTAAAAGAAACAGAAAACAAAAATTTTTTAATGATTTTAACTATTAAAAAACATAAATAATACTTTCCGGTTTATCAATAATTATTTAAGAGGAAAGGTTTTTTTTTATTTGCAGTATGAAAGTGGATTTAGATTGTTTAAATATATCTAAACCTTTAATAAATTTTCATTATTTTTAAACATTCGATTTTGCTTGCTTTTATAATATTATTACTATTTTTGTATATATGTTATGTTTAATGTATGGATCAGATTATTACAATTAATAAGACAGTCATAAACCAATCCTAAGTACGTAGGTATATTATTGGTACCTTATCATTAGCGGCCCAGAACATTCTGCCGCTGGACTCGCACGCAATGGCCGTGACACGCCCGCCCAAAATACTGCTACCACCTATGTGATAATTAATAAATAGGCCTATATATAATTTCATCATTAATAAATATTATAGATAAATAGTTGAAAACTATTTCTAATTATACAGGGTGGAATTGTCAGCACCACTTTAAATGAAACCACAGTTTTAACTACTCTATAAAAGCCTAATATAATTCGGAAAAAAAATAATTCTCAAAAATGAAAAAGTTATTTTTTCAAACAAAATAAATAATAAAATAATCGTTTTAAAATAAAACGCCATTTGTAAAGTATAACATAGGCACGCACACACTTACCTGTCAAAGCGGCAACGTCGCATACGTATGTGTGCGTGACACGAAATACAGGTATGGATAACCTGGTACCTTGATTAATATTTTTAATTCTGGGTTTGAAATATTTTACCCTATATGCACTTTCAGTAAAAGAAGCGCTGCCTCTTCCACCCTGTATATGTAGCTTTTAGCTCATGTTGTATTTTTTTCGAATGTGTAGTATGCTGTTGGCCATAGTGGCCTTTACAGTGGGAAGAGAACCTGACTCTTCTGTTCCCCACTTTCCACCGAATTCTGGAGGCATTGCGCATTGAGTGGCGAAACTCAACGTGGCGGGGTAGGTAGGTAAAGTGAGCCTACTATAAGACACTACTCCCCACTTTCGTTGAATTCGGGAGGAAGTCATGGCCCAGAGCCGCAAGCATGCAGCTGTAAACCGACAAATTGTGGGTTCGATTTCCACACGAAGAAATTAAATGTTTAATATTTTCGTTTTCCTCGCTCTGGAAACAAAAAGCAAAGCACAGGCTTGAGTACCGCCACTAAACGCGCAATGCCTCAAGAATTTGTCGGAAAGTGGGGAACAGAAGTGTCTTAACACTCAGATCCTCTTTGCCTATCGAGCTAAAAAAGATATTATTTGATTTAACAATAAAATAAACAATTATGTACCTCTAGGATATATTCCTGTGGACACATTGAGAACCTCCACCATTCCTCTTGCATTACCAGCCTTTATTAGTTAAGAAGATTTAACTTTATATACAAGAATATCATAGCTATATAAGAATTCATGAAAAAAAAATCAATTTTATTTATACATTTTACTATTTTCCGAAGGCTAAAATTTGTGTAAAGATTTTGTATAAATTTAAGGTTGCTAGTTGAAATATACACTACAGATGAAGCTAAAAGAAACATGTCAAAAAGGATACAATAACCATATTATTATTAGCCGGTTGGAAGGCACAACACAATATTGGGGACGACAATTGGTCCCTGACCCCTCGAAGCCTCCTCGCACCTTCCCTCTCGGCCCCCACTCGCCACACTAAGAGCATGGCGTCTAGTGAACATGTCACCAACACTTCGTTAGATGCTGACCAGTCACAGCCTGGAATGATGTGTTTTAACAACATAAGTCTAAGCACTTGGACATTAGTAAATGAACGTGGGGTTCAAATAGTGCTACATAAAAAAATATATATGTTTTCTATAAAGCATATAGAATGGCGTCTGTATATAATATAAGATGAGCAGCTAGATATTAACTGACTTGTTGATTCCATTCACAGTTGAGGGATTATCAAAATCATAAATAGTACAAGCGATCCTGCACACCATGTCTCTACTAGGAGTGGAAAGTGGAACATATTTATAGAACCAAAACATACTGGTTAATTACATTTTCATTTAATTAATGTAATAAAGAAAAAAACACAAGCGATTGTTGTGATATAGTCTTAATCTATATGCAATGTCTCGAAAATTGGGAGGATTGGAAATCAGTACATTTTAAAGTGCTAGAAATATTTTAAAAAATATATTACAAATGGACTATAGACTGACGCCAGTTGTGGCGCAGGGGCAGATGTGGCTGTAAGCGCGACAGATTGTGGATTCAATTCTCGCTCAGAGGAAATGAAATATTTAATATTCATTTCTCACTCTGGTGTCAAATTCGATTCAAAGTTCGCGGCGTTGATTTCCGCCAATCAGTACACAATGCCTCCTTAAATCGACGGAAAATGGAAAACGGAGTGTTTAACGCTAGGTACTCTCTGCCTGGGGAGTGTGGGATACATTGTGATGCTAAAAATATCTACATATCCTTATTAAAATATTATTACATAATAAGTTTTTAAATGTTCAAATAAATACATTACCGGTAACTGGTTCGCTATGTCCAGTAAGTATAAACGACACTCGCGGGGGAGTCGCCGTGACGTCACACACCGACACTGTCCCGTCGTGGGACACACAACACAATTTTGTGCGGTCATTGTTAGCAAATTTTACCATGCTCACTTGTTGTGTGTGCTGGAAGGTGAAAAATTACTTCACGCTGTATCCCGTAGGCAGGATAGGCAGAGGAAACCTACTGTTAAGACACTCCGTTTCCAACTTTCCACCGAATTCTCGAGGCATTGCGTGATGAGTGGCGGAACTCAACGCCGCACCAGACGGCCTCGACACCCGAACGAGGAAATGAAAATAAATATTCTATTTCCTTTAATGGGGATCAAACACAACCAGTTGCATTAACAGTTACTCTTTGTGCACCTGCGCCACAACTGGCCATGTGTATGATAATAATAATATTCTTTTATTTGCCTTCATCGAATTGAATTTACAAGTTAGTTACACCAAACTTAGGCTTGCTCATGTGGAGAAATAAAATATTTTATTGTCTGATATTAATATGCATAACATATGCATTTACAGCCAAGTAATGTAGTTAAATTAAACCAACTTCAATTTCTGTTTATAATAAGCAAAAAATAAATATATTTATTCATCTCTTTTATAGCCAAATTAACAAATTCATGTAATATCATGTTTTTACCTGATCAAATATGTGGTGAACTCCAGAAAACGCATAATTTTCTGATATAGTCATGTCATTCTTTTTCTTAGCGTTAATAGTAATACTTTCTTCAATAGGTAGGCTTGCCTGGAATATAAAGTTAACATTATGACTGTATTGATCATATAGGTGAAGATCCCATCAGATATGAGTTTTATGAATATTTATAAATATTGACTTATATTATTAAGACTATATTTAAATTCAAATAAACTTATAATAAGCAGTTTTGAATCGTCAAATGAATATATGAACAAAAAGCTACCACCGGTTTGGAAGGCAGTTCTGCTGAGAAGAGCCGGCAAGAAACTCAACACTTGCTCTTTTCAAAATCAATGGTACAATCTATTACATTTGCTGGCAGCTATCCTGCATTACATTCAATAGACATTAATTTCATACATGCTTATCCTCTAAATATTCTTGAACAGTGTAATACGCTTTACTTGTTAGAATTTTTTTTACACATATTTTAAATTTTTGTATTAGTAAAAGTAGTATATTGGTAAAAGAAAAAGTAAAAACTAAGTAGTGATATAATGTATACAATACATACTTTACTATTAGACCTTTGTCTTGATGATGATGAGCTTATTGATATATTATCTTGCACACCATATCTTCGTTGCAGCAGCTGACTTCTTATATTTAAATATTTTTTTATTGTTTCTATGTCCTAAAATACGAATTGAAATCAAATTTTTGTTACATTCAATATTCGATTTAAGAAATGTAAAATCATTTACCTTAAATTTTGCATTTTCTCTAAGTAATTGACTTCTTCGGCGTATGTATAGTGTTTCTGAAAATAAACAATAAATTAAAAATATTTTAAACATTATTTAAAATAAACATTAAAGTAGTTTACAGAACTTTAGCCTTACTGAAATTTGGGTTTCCGGGGGCTCTATACGCATTAAATCTTGCATCCAGAGCAAATATTTGTTGCTGAAACGCAGCCGCCATCACTACGATTCTTTATATTCTTAGTTTAATCATAATTGTCCTGCGAAATGGGAGTACACGATACTTATTGGAAGTTAAATTTTAAAATAAAAGCAGCTTAAGAATATTTATGTCTAATATTTGACATTTTATCAAACACAGCTGGTTTTGACAGTTGCAGAAGATAATATATCAAGGAACATATAATATAATTACTGCATGTAATATATTATAATATCTAATCGTTTTTAAAATATATTCTTAAAAACACTCCTTAACAATAAAATGTATTTTATGATTTATATTATTGAATCATGGCATTCAAACAAAATTAGCCACTGTATTTGAAAAAATATCCAAATATAAAAGACATATACATATAGAATGAAATTAATTAAACAAATGATATTTGCAAAATAATACTACAATTATAAAAACATGATATTATGTACTTCAACTTGGAATCCACATACGACCTTATAATTGCTTATTTTGATGATTGCATATTTTATTTTAGGATTCCATACTTCAAAAGGTAAAAACGGAACCTATACTACTTATTAATATCAAATATTCAAGTAGGTGTATCAGGACTCATGACATAAAATATTAAGCTTCTTATCAAAACCTATGTGGTACTTTCCGTGAAACCTTTTATCTCATGCCTTCGTGAATAGAGTATAGTTGTGGAGCCACATATTTAAACATAATTTTTTACCTCGAATTTTCTGCAGAATCGGAATTTACGCGGGAAGAAAGCAATTGGCGTGATAGCATCTTCATCAAATAATCAAGCATTAAAATCCATTCAAAATATTTACTTAACCTCCGACTTCCGATCTCGAACTTTCTTCGGCATAATATTTTAGATAAGACATTCACGATAAATTGAGTAAAATAATGTACAATTGATTAAAAACATATTAATTTTAAACTACAGCTAAAAATAACTTTCGGTAAATACACTAGGTACATTCAATATATATATCATAAATCGATAAACACCGACTGCACGCATGAATTATAAAAAAAAACTGGACAAGCGCAAGTAACTCGCCCACCAAGGATTGTTCGATATAAAAATTGGAGGTCTCGAGTTTCTTCTGAAATTCAGGTTTAGCTTAGCCAGAGCCCTTTCATCTTATACCTCACTTGAACTAGCAGCTTTAATATCTACTAAATTTTACCCCCTTTTAAGGTTATTATTTTTTAAGACTTAAGTACCTTATTAATTTTGATTCCTTTTATAGTATCGAAATACTATTTTATAGTATTTAACCACAAATATAAAGTTTTCAGATTTTAGCTAGCTAGCTGGCAAGTTTCATAATTCTATGTCAACCGGAGGTGCCCTATCAATTTTGATTCCCTTTATATTGTCGAAATACGCTTTTTTTGCGATATAAACGACCATATCTTCTTTCTAAGTACTTAAATATAGAAATATGTTTTTTATCAGAAAATCATGGGCCCGTAGATCTCAGTTTCAATTTCAATTCGATATCTCCAAGCTTTCCTGAGATACAGGGTCTTGACAGACAGACATACGTGATCTTATAAGGGTATTAGAGAGTGTATTCGCGGCTTGGGAGGAGTCACGTGATGCCTTTGGGGTGTTTTGTGACTTGTCCAAAGCATTTGACTGTGTGCAGCATAAAACTCTTGTCAGGAAGCTACACCACTATGGTATAAGAGGCATTGCTTTGGATCTTCTCACTTCTTATTTAAGTGATAGGATTCAAAAAGTAAATGTCAACGGGAAACTATCACACGGGTCACCTGTAGCATTGGGGGTGCCACAAGGCTCTATTCTGGGTCCGTTTTTGTTCCTTTTGTACATCAATGACTTACCTCACCTTATGAGAGATATCTGTGAAATAGTGTTGTTTGCAGATGATACATCTTTAGTTTTTAAGGTTAATAGACGGAAATTGGAAATTGACGATGTAAACAATGCTCTTTCTAGGATATTACACTGGTTTAGTGTCAATAACTTGCTTTTAAATAGTAGTAAAACTAAATGTATCAGGTTCTTTACTAAGAATGTGCAACAAGTAGAAACCAGGGTTTTGATGAACAATGAGGAACTTAAAGTAGTTAATGAAACTGTTTTCTTAGGTATAACATTAGATGCTAAGTTACAATGGGGTCCGCATATAGAAACTTTATCTGGTAGACTTAGTTCGGCAGCGTATGCTGTCCGTAAGATTCGTCAACTGACCGATGTTGACACCGCGCGTTTAGTATACTTCAGCTATTTTCATAGCATTATGTCTTACGGCCTATTACTTTGGGGCAGTGCCGCTGACATAGATACCATTTTTGTGCTCCAAAAACGGGCTGTCCGAGCAGTCTATAAAATGGGTCCACGGGAGTCACTAAGAAATAAATTCAAAGACTTTAACATCCTCACACTACACTCCCAATATATTTACGATAACTTAGTATATGTGCATAAAAATATTAATAAATTTAATAAAAACAGTGACCTCCATCAACATAATTTAAGAAATAAAAATAAGCTTGCTGTGCCCTTCTCTAGGCTCCATAAAGTGTCTCACTCATTCGTAGGTCAAAGTATACACTTTTATAACAAACTTCCAAACGACATGGTTAATTTATCACTGAACAAATTTAAAAAAGTGGTAAAGCACAGGCTCTGCCAAAAAGCATATTACTCTGTTAAAGATTATGTTCGCGATAAAGATGTTTGGAAATGAGTTGCTCTATTTCTAAGTTAAAATTGTTAATTGTAATTTGTAACAAATGTTGGCATTTAAAAAGAGTGGCCATGAGTTTCTTTGCCTGTATCTTCTCATGAGCTCAACCATTTGAACGGGTTTTTTCAAGTCAAAATTGCACATTTTTTTTGGTTATTTTTAATTTGCATTATTTTTTTTTCTACTTTATGACATGTCCAAGTAAATGTTAAGCATTTTTATGGAATAAAGATATTTTGACTTTGACTTTGACTTTGTTCCTTTTTTCCTTAAAAAGTACGGAACCCTAAAAACGGAACTCGTCCTACGTACATGGTCGTCATTTGTGTTCCACGCATGTCCGTTCTACGCTGAGCCGTATTTATTATGATTAGTTCAATAGAAATGAGATTATATAAGAAAATCCTCGATTTAGAAATCTCGGTTTTTTCTATTTAAAAGAGTTAACTTTAATTTAGCTTAAGTTTCGGCGGAGAGTGGGGAACTGAATGTTTTTACACTACCCTCCTTGTTCCTTCTGCCTACTCCGCTATATAGATACGGGATACAGCGTGAATCTAAAAAAAATTAGAAATGTTTACAATAGAAGTCACTATAAATGCGTGCAAACATAAAATATTAGAACGCAAAAGTAATTTAGTGTATTAAACAAATATTGCTGTAGTTTAAGCGGGCGAAGCCACGGGCGGGTCGCTAATAGGTCAGTTTATTAGATAACTGCATCACATAATTCAGCGGATCGTTAGCTCGTTAGTTATAAATAAAAATGATGCTGTTCAGTTTAACTTAGTCAGCCTTATGTCACCGTTTCGGGAGGACAGTGCGCCATTGAGTTCTGGTGATAAGAAAATAAGAACATATCGATTTTAGTCAATCATTCTAGGCAACGACAAGTGACATAGTATCGTACATTGACGAACGATAAGTGCTTATTACAATTAAACCAGCTATGGCAGATTTAGATTCACGTGAAGGGACCAAATGTAGCGGTTCTTGGAAGGGACGGCATTTTCAATCATGGATCTGGTGTATATTGATACATTTTTTAATAAGTTTACCCTGCATATTTTCAAAATGTTTTGGAGTAGATATTACAGTTGCTGTGTATCCACTTGGTGACATTGCAATACCTTATGGTGAACCATTAGAAATATTTTGTATTGCGGAAAATTATTCATCAAGTGATATTGAATTTTTCCTACGTGATAAACAATTAGAATCAGAAATTTTAAATAGTACGACACGCAGGTTGTATATAAAAAAGCCTGAAAGACAAGTAAATTCCTATTACTGTATAAATAAGAAAACAGGAAAAATTTGTACTTCACGAGTACTAGTCGAAAGTCCTCCAGCAGATGTAACGGACTTCAAATGTGTGTCAAAAAATTTTGAAGTGTTAAATTGCTCATGGACAAGTCCTCATTCAAACACTTATATAAGTTACGATGGAACTTTTTCAAACAATGGAAACATGGTAGGCCCTCCATGTATTGCAAAGAAAGTTGATAATACGCCTACAAGATACTGTTGGTGGAATACAAACCAGTACAGGCAACTAAAAAAAGAACACGTTTTCTATCTGAGAGCATGCAATATTTTTGGTTGTAATAATCAAAATTTCACTATAGATCACTTTGCTATTGTGAAACCAGATCCTCCTAGAGATCTAAGAGTGATTAAAACTGAAACCCATGGTGTGGTCTTGAAATGGAGAGTTTCCAAGAATATGGCAGATTTGCTAGACTGTGGTATTGAACATATAATAGAATATCAAATAGCTAAGATTGATAATAGAGCAGTGTTTCACAGAGTTGATGCTTCTGGTTTACCGTTGAGAAATAAGACATACAAATTTCATTTAACAAATTTGCCATATGCCCATATGCAGTATGAAGTTAGAGTGTACATAAAATCAAGGAAAGCAGTTACCATAGAATATTGGTCAGAGCTCAGTTATATTGTGTTTTATACAGAGAGTGAGAGGCCCAGTAGGCCACCAGATACTGCAGCGGGAGCATTTGACCATGCTACATATAATAATAGAAGGGTTATGTATGTTTATTGGAAACAGCTAGAAGAATATGAAGAGGCTGGTGATAACTTCACCTACAAAGTGCTTGTATCACATGACAACGAAACAAAGACTGTGTTCCCAGAGAAAAATAAGAGTCTTAGCTTTGTTAAATTAAATACCACCCTTAATGCCTTAGATGTTACTATCTGGTCATTCAACATAAATGGATCATCTATAAACAGCAGTTATCTCTATATTCCCTCCGAGAGAGATACCCACTCTTTGAAAGTTTCCTCATTTACCAAATTAGCATATGAAAATGGAACTTATGAACTTTCATGGGTTGGAATAAAAAATATCAACAACTATACTCTGTTTTGGTGTCAACATGACTTAACCAACATTTGTACAGGACGAATGGACTTTGCTGTGCTTAACCCTTCTAAAAACAATCATGTCATTGATTTGCCTAGAGACTATAGATACCAATTTGCTATTTCTGCTAACAATGGCTCCAAAACCAGTGGTATGGTGTGGGCTCAATGTGATATATCAATAGAAGGACTTGTACTGTATGGTTTTCCAGTTCATTTAACTAGTGATGCTCCTGGAGCATCATATGTTACTTTAAGGTGGGTTATGGATTGTACCCTTCCAGAAGGAATTATTACTGGTTACAATATAAGCTACTGTCCAATAGTTCAAACGAGCAGCAACTGTGATAAATCTGTTGAAAATAAATATGTCTTTATTCAGGATCCCAAACAGATGCATGTTACTATAGAACAGTTGCTTCCATTTAGAACATATAAATTTACATTTGATTTGAATACTATATATGGCCAAAAAAATATAGAAAGGTCTACTCTTTATTTAACTACGCTAGAGGATATCCCAACAAAGAATAAAAATTGATTCTTTGATCATTTCAGAGGATATACGGACACTTCAAAGAAATAAAAACTATTATAAAACAATAAATATATTCAATAAGCATATATTTTTTTATTATATACATAATTTAAATTTATTTTAGAAATCTCATAAGGAAGTAGTATAATTGTTACTAGTTTAATGAATATTTTATCTTAATTCATATAAATGAATGTAATATAAACATAAATTAAATTTTTCATACATGTAAGTCAGATTTTACAAAAATGACAAGGCAAATATATTAATGGACTGAGAGAATGTGACAGTACACTGCATTCCACACTTCAAAATTTTGACGAAACAATTTTTTTTTAATGCAGCGGCACAAGGGTGTGACTGTACGGTTGAGGGTTCGAGCCCCACTCGAGAAAATGAAATATTTATTTAAATTTATTATTATTATTTCCATTTCTTCGGTCTCGTTTCGAGGCAAAGCGCGGCGTTGAGTTCCGCCACTCAACACGCAATGCCTCCAAAATTCGACGGAAAGTGGGGAACGGAGATTCGTAACACTAGGTTCCCTCTGCCTACTGCCTACCCTGCTGTGTGCAGGATACAGCGTGAAGCTGAAAAAAAAAAATAATATACATAATATATCAAATTGTTATTCTATAGGTACTTCTATACTAATATAAAGTTGAAGAGTTGGTTTCTGAATTATCTCTTTGCTTTTTGCATTTTCTAAAACACAACAATGTTGTGTCCTTAAAAGATAGGATAACTTACAGTTAGGCCTCAGCTGTGGCATTGCTATCATTAACATCGACAATAAGATACGTAAAGGCATTTTGCAGCAGGAACTAATTGAAAATTCCAAGGAGATATTTAATAGTTTCTCTTTCTTATATATAAAATTGAACTTATATATTGAATTGCTTATAGTTATTTAGGTACTCCATAGAATTTACACTATAGATAGAACTGATTTTAATCGAACTTTCTCTGAGTGATAGAGGGGGTTATGGAGCAATACATACGCTACTGTTTATCCCAGAATAACTCTAGTAGAGGTAGGCAAATCAAAAAAAAAATTCTTTATAAGTCACGATATAGGAATGGAATTTATATATTTAATAAAAATAACTAAGTATAGATGTAATACACTGATTACATTGTAATAAATATATACCATATAACAGTGGTATGTATTTTAAATGGTACTAATAATAAAAAAAAATGTATATATAACTTTTTAAAATATTTTCTTAATTAAAATTTTAATTTATGTATTTAATTATGATAAGTTTCATGCAAGTGGCACCCTCTTATTTCCCTTAGCGGAATTATTTCATATCTTAGTGTCGATCAAGAGGACTTCTGGTATAAACGGCGAAACCACGTCCTCTGGTGGCATGTGGCGGTACTGCTATCGTATCAGCAATTAGCCCATAGCTGGAGTTAACTTGAATAAGGTAGAAGACATCGGTTATGCCGGAACGTTGTTCATGATATTATTTTAAATATTTGAGTCTATTTTTTTCTTCTCATTAAATAATTAATTGATTTTCACAGGTGTGGCATTCCACATATATTTGTGTGTATTGTGTGTAGGATGCAGTGAAGTTATTAACAGTAAAAATATATCAAAAATGTCTGTTTATTTATATAATAAATTAATAAGATTTTTTTGGAATAATAAATAAAATGTATATATTTACTGATAGTAATTAAAACTGAATGCTAATGAATATTCAGTTGAATTCAGGAAAACTTATCCTCCATATCATTAATACAAATTAAATTCAACATTCTTAGAATTCTCAGCCAAAAATAAATAAATAATAGGAAGCTGCGGCGGAATTAATGTAATTAATTGCAAATAGCGAGTGCACAATCCGCAATCCACGTAAAGTCGATCCATCACACCCACTCGCGTCGTCCTCGAACGCGGTGAGTCGAAGCCGACGTTTTCCCGGAATCCTTATTTCCGATTCCGAAATACCCGTCGCTGTTATACCGAGAACTCTCAACCGGCGTTATTCTGGGCCAGCGTGCGTACTGTGCACCACTGTGTACTGTGTAGCTTTCTAGCGAGCCTCGGCCGTTATAAACGATCAGAATGCGTGAAAACGAATCGCTGACCCGCGATTACGTGTTTCTTTCTACCGGGAAGACTTCATCTACACAAAAAAACACCCAAAAAAAACAGCCTAATTTACTAAACGTTTTTATGGTCCCCATTAGTTGAGTTTTTCTAATTTAGAACGAAATGACTGTTTAATCTTATAGTTATTAATCACTTCAAAACTAGGTATAGTAATGCATTCGGCGCGCTGCTGTTTTTGTTACTAAACGTAATATTACGAATTAAATTAAAAGATAAATCAGCTTCACGCCCGCACACAGCAGGATAGGCAGAGGGAACCCAGTGTAAGACAATCCATTCCCCATTTCCCGCCGAACTCTATAGGCAAGGCGTTGAGTGGCGGAACTCAACGCCGCGCGATATTAAAACGGAATAGTAAATAAAACAAACCAGAACTAATGTTTAAATCTCATTTAATGACATATCACCATGCATCGCAACGATCATTTCGTTCACAAACATCTAACGGGTGGACGTTAGACACGCGGGGGGACATCAGCTACAACAATTTACAATACAAAAGTAAACATCTAGGAGACGGATTAGCGCGACGCACCATTACTTCTAGGAGATTATTCAATTAATTCTATTCAATTACTCATGAAATACGTTAAGAGTTCATTTAAATAATAATTATACATAAATAAATTAACGATCTAACAGTTAACAGTTACTTAGGAGTCGACTAATCCATCTTTTACATTGACTATGTTTCGTTGTCCCTAAAAAAAAGTACGCTTAAGTAAGTTAAGCTAGTAAGCTTCACGATGACTTCAATATAAAATGCACAGAGTAAAAAAACACTATAATAACATGTAGGTCATTTAAATCAATCAGTCCAAAACTTAAGCTTATTCTAATTTAAGGCAAGTATTACTAAGATACAAAACGCGACATTGAGACACAGAATTGTTTATTATTTCATACATATATGTATATCTACATCGTTATACATTTTATAATATCAACAGAGTTGCCAATAGATTACATCTTAAAGCTAATCAGATTCAACTTATATCTAGGAGCTTATTATATAAAATGGCATAATGTCAAGAATAAAGCATGTTGTACACGGGCTTGGCGACAGCAGCTTGCTATACACATATAACACCTAGGTCCTTATTTAAAAACCGCTCTCAAATCTGAGATCGATCTTGAGATGCCGATCTCATACTTGGGACCGATTTATAAATTCGGGCCCTAGTTTACAAAAATAACATTAGTTACAATAATGTTTGTATCGTATAACAGAACCAAAAGGCGTTCTTTTGCATATTTCTGTATTATTTCGTAGAAACGAGAAAAGCAGTTTTTCCTCGTCAAATACGATTGTTCTAGCGCGAACTGCAAGTACCTATGCGTACCTCGGATTTAAACCTCAATTTGCATAATCACTAATAGAATACTCAATTTACTTTTGCTAAAGTAATTAAACTAAAGTGAATTCATTTCATGTATTATTTATTATAAGTATCTGTGATTACGCAGTGTCCATTAATCACGCACATCGGGGTTACCATCGCTTTGAAACAGCCATTTGTCATATAAAATATGATAAAAACAATCTCCCTGGTAAAAATATTAATTAATAATACGCATTATATTATTTATTCACTCAAACTCATAAATATTTCATAATGAAAAGAAAAATTTTCGAGAACCCGCATAATTTTAACAGTGCTGAGTAACAATTATAAGCTGGATTTATTAATATGGTAACCCTAGTGTTGTGCAAATAGATGAAAGGTGTCTAAGAGAATTTGATTAATGACTTACATTGCGTCATGTCCATACAAAATATAATCGATTCGTGCTACAGGCAAGAGTCGGCTATAGTTTATCATTTTTTATATGATTTTTAATATATATAAGTGTACGTAAATCGAAACTTTCGCGAAATATTATTAATAAATTTTAGTTTAATTATTCTAAAGCAGATATAATTGTGAAATGCTTACTAGAATGCAATTTAGTACAGGATATTTATGACTATACTATATAGCGGGATTAAGGTGAATTGGCCAAATTTATTCGCTGCTAGTTCGCGGTACTAACTGTTACCGACCTCAACGCATACTAAACGTTTTAATAATAAGCAAAACAACGCACTACTAAACCATTAAACAGTAATCGATCCCTTCATTTTACTACAATTTAAAAATGATTATTATTATTATGTATAAATTTCATTGATACTATCAGATTGATAGTATTATATAATAAAATATCACCGTCAAGTCAGATAAAAGAGCTTGAAGAGATGACGGTATGTTTAAATAATTTGAAGATAAAAATAACAATTTTAATGTCGCAATAAAACGATTTCATAGTAATTTCACTCATGCTATATATAAATATTCGCCGGTGACTTTTTGTCGCAGCGTCCGCACATGTTCGCCTCTGACAGCGTCATGACATAAAAAAAAAACCTTCCTAACGCCCATGTCACGTCACGGACTCCTGTTTAAATAGCGGCTTAAACTAACATGTGCAAACAACCCCAAAATTATCAGATAAAATGATGAGAAAGCCAACATTAGTTAAAATCCATTACTTAAGTTCCATAATTACAACGATGATATAAAAAAATATAGTATACGAATAAAATCATTATATTTATTCAAATAAGCATTACAAAATTACACCGAGCTTATTATAAATATATATATTTTTATAACGTCAACAATTTTAATAGGCCCCTTTTAGCACCCTTCCGAGTAACAAGCACATCACATGGCTGCCAACCTACGCGTTCAATCTGGCAGATCTTACATTACGAGCTCTGCTAATAAAATGTTTAGCAAATATAAAACGTGCGCCCCATCCAATTATACCAAACTTAAAAACACGCGTATCATTAAGAAATTTACCGTGTATATACGTGTTATCCCGCATGTAGCAGTGCAGGGTAGGCAGAGAGAGCCTAGTGTTAAGACACAGAGACACTCCGCTCCACACTTTCGAATTTAGAACTCTGGAGTCATTGCGCGGCGGAACTCAACGCCACGCTCTACCTCGACACCAAAGCGAACAAAAGGAAAATATAAATATTACATTTCCCCGAGTGGGAATCGAACCCACAATCTGTTTACAATCCTACGCCACGACTGGCTTCATATGTATCTTATATTATGTATATTACTTATAAATAGCACGTAAAAAGCTACTACAAGCATAATTAAACACAGCATACTAATAAAATATGTTGAAATATGAGACCACTCCGAGACATTTCTTATAAACAGTTATTAGGAAGCGCACAACATTAAATTTTTAATAAGTTCAAGTTTAAAACATTATAAAATTGTGCGTTATCATAAGATTAAAGTCAGTTTTTTTTTATTCAATTCTGGAAATGCTAATCAGCCGAACCAGTTGATAGTTCGCGGGCACTGTTTGTTGCACCTTCCACGAAACGAAAGCGAGACGGCCGCTAGTGGGAAACGCGATTAACGTAATAACCTCCCGGAACCCGAGGGGCCCTTACCGATATTTGTAAATAAACATTAGGGGTTTTTTCTTTTTTTTTTTAGTAATACAAAAAATAAAATATAATTAAAAAGAAATGCTCGGTGTTTTTATTGGGAATTATGAACTATATATCTTATTTAGGATATCTATAGATAAATGATTATTTCGTATTCAAGATAATCTATAGTAAGATAAGACTTAAAACATAGTTTACAAAATAACTTTAGATTAAAGAACGTGCGTGAACTATTAAGTTTTCGATTGAGATACGAAACGTAAAGCCGGTAGCGACGCGGCCGATCGACTTTGAACCTATATTTTTAAAAAACACTTCATACTACCTTTCTTTTACCATTATAATTAGTATCTACATAATATATTTTAAATATTATGTATTTGCCGAAAATTTACCTTATAGTTGTAGTACATTATTAATTTAACAGAAGACATATCAATGAAAACAACAAGTAATTTATATGACTAAGCTATAAAATTACAGACACAATTTAATTTCTTTTCATATTAAGTAAGGAATGTAGCGATTGTTACAAAGCGAAAGACCTGTCTATTCCCAATCCCCTTCGCTAGAGGATCCTGGCGGAGATGACTCTGGTTCAGGTATGATGCTGGCCAGGGTGTGGAGTACGGTGCCGCCGCTCCTTTCGGCGCCGGATATACCGCGGCGGCGCATAGATAGCTTGGCGTGCAGATCTGCCATTAGATCGCCGCCGATTTGCTTGGCGCCCTGCCAGAGACAATGTTTGATTAAATAAAAAACTTGGCACTAGAAAGCATTATCAATATATTATAGAAATATAAAGAGACCGTCGTGGCACTGCAGCACAGCGTGACTGGAAGCGCAATGGTTGTGGATTTGATTCCCATTCGGGGGATTGAATTATTTATATTTTCCCGCTTTCACTTTGTAGTCTTTGTTTGTTATTTATTAAAATATAATAGGGCAAATACACGAGCAAACAATTGGCCTTACAAACATATTTTTAATCAATTAATTCCAAGACATTCAGCATATCTCCCTACATTTATCGTGAATGTCTTATCTATAATATTATGACGAAAAGTTTGAGGTTGGCAGATAAGAGGTCAAATAAATAACTTAATAGATTCAAGACGCCACCACCGAGTAAACACTTACTATGAAATACAAACGTAATAAGCGATTGAAGATTGCTCTGGAACGATACGTATCGATACGATTACGTGGGAAGGAAGGTCAATGGCACGCGGAGACAATAAAACTGATAACAACTAATTATAGGGACAGCAAAAAAATAATAATAAGTTAATGTAAAAATATAAAATTCCAAGAGTTTTCCAGTTATCTATAGCGACTGCCACTCGTTCCAATGTTTCTTCGAATCGACCAGTTACTTTCAGTATAGAAAATATAACAAATGCGCGTAATAAAATACAAAGATTTATAAACGTATAAAAAACGAGTGGAATTTTTCCAATGACCCTGTTCGATTGAAATGACCCACAGAGGTCGTCACAAAAGGAGTTTCGTTGTCCAACGTCATTCGAGCTCGTTGCGTTCTCGATATCACTATCTCCCTCGAACTGGCCGCGGGATAAAGCTCAATTGAATAATTCAAGTAATAAACATTCGGACCTGAAGCTGCTCTTCCTTTTTAAGGCCACTCCAATGTTATTCCAACGAGCGCTTACCGAGAAGAGGACGAGCCGGAAAAAATACGAGAGCAAAACGCATTCTAGTAAGTTCTTCGAATTATCTAAATTATTCTTAGTATCCCAACACATCCGTAGCTCACTCTAGACATTATCATTATCTATTAGAAAACTATAAACTGTAACAATAAATTAAAAACCACAATGACCCTTACATAATATTTTGATTGGTATTAACGAGAAAGGAGATGTTGCGTCAGAGTCCTAGTTAATTAAAAAATATATGTTTGTATGTGTGCATATTTCTGCAAACTACGGCCACAGAGGAATCTGAGAAGTACTCTGAGAAGTAAGGTAATAAAAATGAAATTCTCATTATGGATGGGAAACACGTTTTCGTTATTTTTTTTCAACTTCACGCTGTGTTCCGCATATAGCAGGGTAAGCACCTAGTGTTAAGACACTCCATTCCCCACTTTCTACACAATATTCGAGGCATTATGTCGGCGGAACTCAACGCTGCGCTTGCGCTTTTGCCTTGGCCAGAGGGAAGAAACGAAAGTATTAATAAATGAAAATTAATTCACTCAAGTGGGAATCGAACTCACGACCGCCTTCGTTTTCCATAATATATAGATATATTTACAATGTAAATAGCCCAGTTTAAAGGAATGTCAAAGTTATCTCACGTATGTGCCTCGGCAATGATACAGTTAATTCGACACGGTGCACAAGCGCATTTCGGCGTCGCGTCGGTCCGTTCGTATTGTATGGAACAATGAGCGCACGTCAGTCGTCACGGCTTCGAGACGGCAAAAGTCTAAAACTCAGTATAATAATGAATGCGGACGTGGATTCAGAGGAATTCCAAATAATCGATCCGCTTTTAGAGAACACACTGGGAATAGTATATCCTTTGTTTTCTTTGTTACTTTCAGTTCAGGTTAGTTACTTTGCATTCCTACCGCCCGCCACGACGTTATCGTATACAGTCATAACATACAACTTTTAGGAACAATTACAAACCACCAACTACAGTCGTCAAAACGACACAAGTTCTTTTTTTATAATGCAACCGTTAAGAATTTGATCGTGAGGTGATGAATTCTATCTACATCAGAAGTAGTTTTTTTAGGAAACTGATTAATATCAAACGAGGGAGCTCTGGTGTACCGTTACAAGAGAGCACGGAAGATGTGTGAAGATAATGTATTTATGCGAATGTCATGCACATGTTTTTTAGGGTTCCGTACCTCGAAAGATAAAAGTGGGACCCTTATAGGATCACTTTCTTGTCAAGCTAAGATCAATATCAAATATTCAGGTCTACGGTGCCTTTGAAAACAGAAATCAAGCTAGAAAGTTATTCAAAACCTATAGGATATTTCCAATGATCTATAATTTTGTAATTTGGCAAGAAGTGAGATTTTTTAGTACATAAAAATAATAAAAAAAATTTACACAAAAATATTACACAAAACATTACAAACTTACAATTGTAGATAATTTCATATAAAACTTTTATAATACCACTTCTCGTTGATATACAATCCTGAAATTGGTACAGAATCAGTATGCGAATCCGATCGATTTTTTTATTATTTTTACTCAGATAAACCGAAAAGGGGTTTTCCGTTTAAAGAGTCTTCACCGAATTGTCAACAAAAACGCATGCCCTAATGAAAGACATATTCCCGGGAACACGACAAAAAGCCGCTGGCCAGAAATGCGAGGTTCTGCAGATCAGTTTACTATTAATTATTGCTTTAATATTATACAAATATTACGTTTCAACTGAATTGAATCCTATGTAGGGAAATTTATTTAAAAATATAAAAAACTATGTTATTTCTTTTGGGGCCAAACGACAGGTTGTGGGTTAGATCACCACTTGAGGATATGAAATATTTAAAAATTTAATTTCTTCGCTCCGGTGTTGACTGGCGAAACGCAACGCCTCGCTTTGCCTCGAGAATTCGGCAGAAAGCTGGTGAGCGAAGTGTCTTAACATTAGGCCCCCTTAGTCTACCAAGCTATATGGCCTCCTACCTACCTACAGCATGAATAAAAAGACATATAAGTATTTGCATAATAAGTCTATTTGCCAAAAAAAATAGTTTTTTTTTTAAATAACAGTTATGTACACCGTGGATAAAAACAAATGCTTCGCCGAAACAACAGCGCATCCGTCCTACTCACAAAGGCGGCATCTCATTAAAAACCTGTTAAGAGTGAATTATTTCACGTGCCACCGGTATCATTATTATAAAAAAAAAACTTATGAAGAATTTACAATTTAAAAAAAAAAGAATGCCCTTACGATTCAAGGTCGGATACTCTAAAAATACTCTGTACGATGAACGACGCTCGTAAAAAAGTGTACCTATACGAAAAAAGTTACCAGGCGACCGAGGACCGAAGAAATGACAATATTAAATATGTATTGTATTTCCTCGAGTGGGAATTGAACCCACAACCTATCACGTTAACAATCAAACACTTGTACCCCTGCGCCACAAGTCGACTAGCTTATGACTAATAAACTTAAAATACAACAAGAATTTCCCACTACGTAACTCAACACCAATGTAGTAAACACAGCACACTCTTTTACGCTCAGCACGTGTAAAGCAACAAACACAATGGGAAGTAATACTATTATCAATGTTATCATACCCATTATACTAGTGTTTCCGAGAAACGGAACAGAGCGTACAATTATCGCCGCTTCCTTGAACCCGCCTCTGATCGTAATTACATACGATACATTCGTTGTTCTGTAGATACCACAGATAGATTTCGTTAAAACTTTATTGTCTAGACTAGGCTCTAGAGGCTGCAGTGGCGCAGCGACGACGGTTGTGGGTTCGATCCTCATTCGAGAGAACGAATGAATTTATTAATATTTACATTTCTTCGCTCTGGCACCCAGGCATAAGCCGGACGTTGATTTTTGCGACTTAACACGCAATTTTAATTTTGATTTTAATTTAAATTTTTATCGATTTAACGTTGTCGTAGTTGATTCAGCTTCACGCTATAACCCCGCACATAGCACGCTATAATCCCGCACATAGCACGGTAGGCAGAGAATCTAGTCTTGACACAATCCGTCCCCACTTTCCGCCTAATGAGTTGATTTGTATTTGATGCATGATATGGGTTATGTTACAAATCCTGTACGATAGTACGACAGAGAGTTTTTATTTAAAATACATATTAAAATTATACTAATACGTAATTCAAAGTTTAAAAAATAATAAAATTGAAAACTAAATTTTAAAAAGAAGAAATTCAAGAGGAGAATGATATTTCACGTTATGTTGTTTGCCACTGCCTACCAGCGATCAACCGCGTTATTATCAAAAGCAAAACTAATCAACTTTCATATCCATATTAAGAGTTCTTAAACATCATCAATCACCATCACAATCATCATCATCATCTACTTCCAAGAGTAGCTTATCAGCTTGTCGCAACGTCCATAAACGAAACGCTATTAACATTAACTTAATGATACGTACCTATTTGCATAACAAAAATCACCGCCTTATATGCCGCCGAAATTATATTATATAAATTTTTAATCTCATTATAATTATGTTTTCTAAGAAACTTCAATGTGACCAAGATAAAAAAACGAAGGTAAATCAATCAAGTCCATTTTATATGTAGTTATTTATAAAAAATAATAAAAATATATAAAATACGAAGCGGGTACTAATATAGAAACTACTAAGAATTGTTTTTAACTCTACAAGTAAATTATTGTTATTATATTACACGCTCTTGTATACAATATATTATGTTAAATGATGATAGAATTAGCCCCCCAAAAATATTCAGAATATTTGTCCAGAAATGTAAGATATTTGTACTGTATTGGACATGTTTACAACAACTTTCATATAACAATAAATAATATTCACATATCGCAGAGAGCACCATTTAGTTTGTTCGGTATTTGGACCCAATAATAGGCCCAGTAATGAATTCGTACTTCGTACGTCACTCGTGGTAGTTCCCGAGTGGAGATCAACAGTAACGTTTACAGTCAGTCCCTGTTCCACTGCTTTACATTGGCAAATAAACGACAAAATAACTCGCACACAGCAACTTAGGCAGAGGGAACCTAGTGTTAAGACACTCCAATCCCCACTTTCTGTCGAATTCTGGAGGTATTGCGTGTTGAGTGGCAGAAATCAACACCGCGCTTTGCCTCGACACCAGAGCGAAGAAATGGAAATATAAACGTAAATAAATATTTCACTTCCTCGAGTGGGGATCGAACCCACAACCGTCGAGTTACAGTCACACCCTTGTGCTGTTTGCGCCACGACGGGCTCTATAAATAATACTTATATACTACAATTAAAGTTTCAAATGACCTTAGCAGGAGTGGACTCCGCAGCCGGCCGCAGCTTGGCGCCCCCCACGCCGCCCGCCTTGCGGATTGCCGCCATGAGGCTGGCGTGGGCGTCGCCGGCGCCGGGGGCGGCCGGTGCATCGGCTTTGCGCACTTCTCTGATAACAAATACTAATATTAATAAATATTTCTATTATATTTAAAATGTCTATGTAACGTATATTACATTACGTACAATAAATATTTATAATCTTAATTAAACTGTAAAAATTTCTCAGTTCCTCCATTCAAGGAGATAGAGACGTTACTTGATGTAATGTAAAAGAACCTCGAAACCTGATAATAGGTTTCCAATTCGTTTGCATTAGACACTTCCATTTTTCACTCTCCGCCGAATTCTGGAGGCATTGCGTAATTGCTCTTCGCCTCGTTACCAGGGCGAACAAATGAAATTATTAAATATTTTATTCCGCCGAGTGATCGAACCCATAACCATCGCCTTACAGTCAAACGCTTGTGCCAGTGTAGCCTCAAAAAAACAGCATAAACTCAAAGAATAACTATTCCCCATTTAGATGGAATCAACGACCATCGTATAGTCCTACGATCTACTTTTTCACGAACACATCAACGACAAATTAAACATTATAAAGCAGCTGCATATGGCTGTTACCATAAATTTAAATTTATTTACAAAATAAATTTAAATAAATACACATATTCAATTCAAGATTATAATAATATACTGGCAACTATAAAATTGTTATTCGAGCTGAAGATGAATATCACGAAGCAATGCTGATAGGGTGGATAAAATACTCATATAGAGATACTTGAATGTCTCGGGATGAACATAGGATACTTTTTTTTCTCATATTTGTAATATTTTCGATATATACCAATATATTAAAATACTTATTAATTTGACATGCAATTTATTCCGCCATGTTAATAACAACCGTTGCTAAGCAACGATTTGCAAAGTTTGTTGTTAGAAAACGTCGCCCAAAATGAGCTTGCTTAGCGCATCTCTCTATTGAAAACTGAAAATAATTTCATAAATATATTTAATAAATATTCGTATAGTTCATGCGGGCGTAGCCGCGTTCGGGTCCACTAGTATAACATATTCATTGACTTTTTTAAAATTTATTTCTATATTATGTAAACAGCTGAAAATAGCATAACGTTTTAGGAAAAAAATGTACCTCGGCAGAATGTGTGATGGCCGTTTAGCATAATACAATTCAATTTATTTACATTTAAACTATTTATATGACTCATATGAATTATGAATTAGGATGTATGGAGCAAATTAAAAAAGAGCTATTTGTATAAAAGGTGTTTGCGCCTTTGCGACTATTAAAAATAATTAGTAAGATAAGCCTGTAGATTAACACGACTTTATTAACTCGAAATAAGGAAAAATTGTCTACATTTTATTTTTATAACTGAATTATTTATTTTATAGTTCATTTGTTTCCAAGCCTCCCGCACGGCATGCTTGGTACTTGGTAGACAGATAGAATCTAATGTTAAGACACTCCGATCTCTGCTTTCGACCAAAATTCGAGAAATTAACGCCATACTTTTAAGTTAGATAGAAAATAGCAACTTAAAGCTAAAATAAAGGCAACAGATACATAATTTATAGATAACAGCTGAAAAAAGCATTACCTTTTAGGTCCTTGTCAGAATGTGTGATGGCCGATTATCCAAAATATCGTTTAATTTATGTACATCTAAATAATTTATAAGACTTATATATGAATAATGAACTAGGCTGTAAAGAGCAAATAAAAAATTAACTATTTTAAAATATGCTTGCGCCTAATAATACTCTATTAAAAATAATGTATGAAATGAAGCTGCGAATAACATCACTTTATTAACATTTAAGTTGTAATTGAGGAAAGCAGCTGTAAAGCTGAAAATAGCATTACCTTTTAGGTCCTTGTCAGAATGTGTGATGGCCGATTAGCCATAAAATGGTTTAACTTATCTACATTTAAATCGCTTATAAGACATATATGAATTATGAACTAGGCTCTAAAGACCAAATTAAAAGAAAAACAACTATTTTAAAATATGTTTGCCCCCAATAATACTCTATTAAAAATAATGTATCAAATGAAGCTATGAATAGCATCACTTTATTAACATTTAAGTTGTAATTGAGGAAAGCAGCTGTAA
>JAEBDU010013131.1:188019-298519 GCA_016802625.1 Heliconius numata
ATAGCATTACCTTTTAGGTCCTTGTCAGAATGTGTGATGGCCGATTATCCAAAATATCGTTTAATTTATGTACATCTAAATAGTTTATAAGACTTATATATGAATAATGAACTAGGCTGTAAAGAGCAAATAAAAAATTAACTATTTTAAAATATGCTTGCGCCTAATAATACTTTATTAAAAATAATTAGTGAGATGAACCTATAAACAACACCACTTTATTAACATGTAAGCTGTAAATGAGGAAAAATTCTTCACATTCTACGTTTATAATTTAACTAGCGGACGCGCGCAGCTTCGCTTGCGTATTTAAGGGTGAATTCTAATAACCCATGAAACATGTGTTCAATGAAATATTTTTAAGAGTCTAAATTTCAAATTTTATAAAAATCGGTGGCGATTTAAAGATTTTTCCATACAAACTTTCAACCCCTTATTTGCACCCTTAGGGGGTGAATTCTAGAAAACCATGAAACATGTGTTTAATGGAGAATAATCACTAATTTTAAATTTTAGCTCATCGTATTGTCTTTTAAAAACAAAAAATACTTGTGAAAGAATTATTTTGATACGTCTATTAGTTTTTGAGATATTGTCCTTTAAAGTAAGCGCGCGACGCGAGATTCCATCGGGCCGTAACCGACTCGCGTGACGTCACAGGTCTTGCAAAACTCCCTCGCTCAGTTCGTCTTCGTTCACTCGCAGTTCGCGCTCGTCTTTAGCTGGCGTTCCACCACAAATTTAGTTTCGTTTAATAAATAATATATAGATATATTTTTAAAATCTTTTTTTTTCCACATACATAATGTAATAGCGAGCATTGTATTTTAAAATATTGAAGTTTTGATAGTACTTTGTCAAAAAAACAGTTCTATCCTGCTCGGTTTCATGGCGTGTTGTACCAAAATCTTTAGCTTTGATTATTTTTATTGTAGTATCGATACTAGAAAACTTGAATTTTTTCCAACAACACTTGGCTTGGGCGTTACCACAAACTTAATCAGTACTTTAATGGAGAGACTACTCAGAACTTTGATGGAGGCATACAGGAAAAAAAGAAGAGCTCTGCATTAGATTTGCAAAAGGCCTTTAACTGTGTGCCCCGTCAATGTATTTGAAGGGCATTGCGATCCAAAGGGATCCCTGAGGCCTATATTGAGATTATCAGAGATATGTACCACGATCCCGATTCGCGATAGTTAGGACTGCTGTTGGCGACACCAAACCCTTTAGATCACAGTAGGGGGTTCACCAAGGCTCGGCTTTTAGTTCGTTCTTATTTATTGTGTGTACTGTCACGGCTCACATCCAGGACCAGCCTGAATGGCTCATGATGTATGCCGATGACATTACACTCATTGAAGAGAAGCAACTAATGCTGGAGCGTAAAGTGAACCTCTGGAAGGGTGCGCTTGAGAACGGCGGTCTTAAACAAAATGCAGACCCTGGCAACATACGCTAGGATTAATGCCAAGAAAAAGAAGACTTGGTTGCAGTTGTTGAAGACTCGTCGCTTCGTCGATGTAGCCCATTATAAATGCCATGGTATGTTTACAATCACCTCTGCTGGCGGCACAATCTTCGCAGATTACCTATAAACTTATTGCTTCTTTTCATTGCATTCTAAGCTGCAATAATATAGTTCAATACGTGCGCGGTGTTCTGCTGTAGTCTACATTTGGCAATACATACATAACCTACTCTTTTAACTTATACGTACGCAATAGCACGCAATAGTACGCATCATGACCATAACTCTCTTGCCGATCTTCAATAATCACAATAAAAATAATATTCAAATATACGTATATAAAAAATATTAAAAATCTACAATAAAAAAAAATTGTGCATGCTCAATTTACTGCATGAATTTAGTTATATTATTATTATTATATTATTTTCACTTATAAAACAATCTTACTACTTTGAACTTGAATAAAAAGTTTGGTACTTTTAACGCAAATAGCGTTACCTACAATATGAAACTAGTTAGGTTTGGTTACATTACAGTTTTAAATAAATAATTTCAAATAAAATAACGTAAGCTAGTTATTAACTATACCCCAAATTGACATAATATTACTAGTTAGACAACAAAACTTATCTTCGCATTTTTACTCCTTGCATTTCTGCGGCGACGAAATCACTATTTTCCGATAAATAATCGGCAACCATAAATCCATCTATTACAGGTAGGTTATCCGATTGACCTTTTTCGAATGCTTCATCCATTTTAATTAATTGTATTAACACTAAACACAAGCGAGTAACAAACAAACAAAGTACTGCGCGAGATCTCCTATCACCGTTGGCGACTAGTGAGTTTTGCCAGACCTGTGACGTCACCGCCGGCCGCGGGACTGTTAGCGGCATTTGAAATTTTTACAAACTTCAAATGCCTGTAAAATCATAACTACTTGGTTATTTTTAATGAAACAAAAACTAGTGTATTTGTATACGTAAAAACTTTACTGTAACGAACTTTGAAGCATTATTTCATACCTATTACCATTCCTCATTATATACGTTTAAGAGTCTGAATTACAAATTTTATAAAAATTGGTGCCGATTTAAAAAAAACCTATACAAACTTTCAACCCCTTATTTGCACCCTTAGGGCGAGAATTCTAGAAAACGATGAAACACGTGTTCAATTAAATACTTTTAAAAATCTAAATTTCAAATTTTATAAAAATCGGTGCCGATTTAATTTTTTTTCCATACAAACTTTGAACCCCTATTTCACCCCTTTAGGGTTAAAATTTTTCAAAATCCCTTCTTAGTGGATGTCCAGATTATGAAAGTAAATTTTTGTCCAAATTTAACGTTTCTACCATCAGCGGTTACGGCTGTGCGTGCGTCTTACCTCAGTCAGTGAGGACAAGTCCTTTTATATATATAGATTATTTATGTTACAATATCTTCATTTATTTGCATAGCATGCTTTGCAGACACTCCGATCTGTGCTTTCGGCCAGAATTCGAGAACTCAACGCCATACTTTGACTTCCAATTGACAAACAGAACATTCATTTCTATATTGCTGACTGCTTCAATGACAATAAGCTCTAAGTTACATAAAAAATTATAGCTTAAAGCTAAAACAAAGGCACCAAACAGTTATATAAGTTTAATATCGATTATTGATTTTGTAATGCGGGGTAAATGTGGTACGCAGAAATCGATATAGATAATTAATTTACTTCATAGACGTCGAAGGTCGCCCATGACGCTTTGTGAACTAGAATTAAGAAACGTTCATAGTATTATTTATTATTCATGCGGGTTCTCTATGCTAGCATTTTTAGTAGGTACCTAAGTATCGAGAACAATTTTAGTATTTAACAATTACACAATATTTTATTACCTACTTCCACTAATAAGAAGAGGAAGTTTATAGTGAGACCGTCGGTGGAAAGTGGGGACCGGAGTGTCTTAACACCAAGTTCCTTCTTCTTACGATATTCAGTGTAAAACTCAAAAGTTGAGAAGTGTCTGATTAAGTACTTATACTACTATACCGGTAATAAAATATAAAATAAACACATAAATCATTGATATCGGACATTAGCATAATTCTAATACGTAGATAATGACGATAAAACGAGGAAGCAGTCATGTCTGTTTTATTCGGAATTATTATAAAAAAAACAACGTAGTAGATACAAAGGCGATTACTCTAAAGGTTAAATTAATCACATTTGGGAAACTTCTACTTGATACGAAAAATTGTACCTATACTCAGAAACGAAACAAAGAACAACTAAATTGATATTTATTAAAAAGAGTTATACAATATTATATATTAAAAATGTTTTATTTAGAATGACTTATTTTATACCTTTTAGTAAATGAAATATACGAATGACCTCATTTTATGCATTAAGTACGTAATAATACTATTTAATTTCACACCGCCTTTGTGGTAACGAAGGGGAAGTGGTAGCTTCCTGTCAAACTGACAAAATTCACTGTTCAAAACTACTTTAATAAAAAAATAAATCAGCTTCACGCTGTATCCCGCACACAGCGGGGTGGTAGGCAGAGGGAACGTAGTGATAAGACACTCCGTTCCTCCACTGAATTTCTCGAGGCAGTACAATTATGGCAAGGCAATGAAATTATAAACCAATTCAAATTCAAAATATTCTTTATTCAAATAGGCAATTATTATAAGCACTTTTGAATCGTCGAATGAGCATATGAACAAAAAGCTATCACCGGTTCGGAAGGCAGTTCTGCTGAGAAGAGCCGGCTTCTTAGTCTTAGTCTTAATAATAATTCATTGCCTTGAGTGGGGATCGAACCCACAACTACCGCGATACAGTCACACTCTGGGTCCCTGGGGCACGACAGCTCAAAAATACTTAAAGATTTAAATATGGAAATATTGACCGTTTCACTTAACATCTTATACAGTTAATCGGTAGATATAAATCGGTAAACCGTTATTCGCACTATCGGCCCTACTGACTTAATGCTCCCAAGAACTTGTCGTGAATGTTAAGACTGGATTTATGTAAGACGCAATCCCTATTTATTGAACGAACCACTTGTTCTAAAAGTTGTTACAATTTATAGACTCAAAAATTACTGAGTTATGAACACGCTTCTAGACATACATACATAAATTGTTTTTATTTCACAATATAAGTTAATTAAAACAATTTTCTAAGAATAAATATTGTTTTGATACAGGCAATATTATTATACATTGAAAGGGTGATAAGAAACGGCAAAAATAGCAGGATATAAACGATGAGTGTAATTCACTATATAAATGTATCATATCCTACGAAAGTCAATTACGTTACAATACTACATAATATGTGGTTGAAGCCAGTCGAGGCGCTGGGGCACATTGTGTGACTGTAAACGCGAGTGGTTGTGGGTTCGATCCCCAACTCGAGAAAATTATATTAATATTTATTTAAATTTATTTCTCCAGCGCTGAGTTCCGCCATTCAACACGCAATGCCTTCAGAATTCGGCGGAAAGTTGCGGGCGGGGCGTCACAACACTAGGTTCCCTCTGCCTGTGAACCCCGCTGTGTGTGGGATACAGGGGTGAAGCTGACGAAAAAAAACTTAAGCCTAATTTTAAGCAATATCATTGTTTTATTCTTCTGAATTTCTTTATTTTATTTTCTTAATATTCATCACTACGCACCTTCTATAAATATCAAGAGATTCCGTAAAATATATAGTCATCTAATTTGAGTCTAATCCACAGTATACACTTTGGCTCTAAGCCAGTAGTAGCTGCAAGCGCACTCTTGATAAATATCAATTGTCTAAGAATAAAATTATTTGAAATTGCAAGAAAATCCAATAGAGATGTGACTATAATATATTAGGTTTAGAAATATTGCATTATACTTTTTGTATATTAAATGTAATAGACATGTAAAAAATAAATAATACTTACTTATTTATATATCAGAATAAAATTTCTTTAGAAGTCTTTATTATAATAAATAATTTAAAAAGTATATTAAAATCCAAGAATATAAGCGAACAACAAAAAAAACTACTTGGACTACGGAGAATCGATATAAGATGAAACACCTTTAAGAGGCGAAATAAATCGAGTAGACATTGACAGTGAAGACAAAAATAGTAAACTTTCGAGTGTAGCGTAGGTACCACTCTCTACGGTTTCTGGGAACGCGGATCTAGACGTACAAACAGAAATAGCTCTTCGTGAGAAATACGCACGAACGTTTCCTTCCTCGACCATAGCACATATATATATATATAAACTAAACTTTATTGACGGGAGCCGTTGGCCTCGTAAAATTATCGAAGAAATGTGTTAGTTAGTTATGTTAGGTAATATTTAGGTATGCACAATAAAATATTGTAAATTACAATGAAATTACTTAAATAAAATTATAAAGAATTTTAATTGTAGAGTCAGTCAGAGTCCAGTTTACCATAATTAAGAACTATCAAATAAAAAATATGGAGGCCCTCGTGGCGCAAGGGCAGAAGGGTCTGGCTATAAGGCGACGATTGTAGGTTCGATCACTACTGGGGGAATTATTTTTATTTATTTAATATTTTTTTTCCTCACTCTGGCATCGACCACGACACGCCACTCGACAACACGCAATGCCTAAAAAAATCGGCGGAAAGTGGGGAACGGAGTGTCTTAATACAAGGTTCCCTCTGCCTGCTATATGCAGGTTTCAGTGTGAAGTTGATTTTATAATTTTAAATACAATAATAATTATTTAAAAAAATATATCATAAACAACATTGTGGTAAAGTGTGTTGAATAGGAATAAAAACAATTATATACAAAGAAATCGTTTAAACCAATACAGAAAACGTCAAATGCTGTTAATATTTCAATGGAGACGTACACAGTACATGTATGTACGTATATATATGTTACATCTACGAAACAACCATTGAGAAATACCTCACGTATAATTTTTTTTAAACATCTGGAAGACTTCCATGTATAGGTGTAATAAAACGTACCGTGAAATAGTTAATTAATAACCGTGTAAACAATGTAACTTAATTACATTAGTAATGTCGGGGACGACCTATAAGGGCCCCAATCACTCCATTTACGTACTCGACACGTACGAAGATATCTTGCAATGTTATTTTGTAATAAAAAAAAGATAGATATTTATATATCTATATGTGAACTCTAATGTGAACTCTGTAAATTTGCGTTGCGTTCAAGGTCTGTTATTTAACGTTGCTAAGAATTTGAAACGAGATTTTGTGCTCAGTGGCTGCACTCACTCTAGACTTGCAGTATTGGATAAGGACAAATCAATTAATCCATAAGATTTGGACTAAAATAAAGACACTTCAGCGGAAAGTGAGTAACTGAAGTGTCTTAATGGGGACGGAGTGTCTTTACATTAGCTTCCCAGATTCTCCCCCCCCCCCCACTCCGCCATGTGCGGGAAAGAGCGTGAATTGAGAGCGTGCGATAAAAACGTTGCGTGCGCGCCCCAACTACAATGGTTAAACGTAAATATGGCTAATTTTCTCCTGTCATTCAATGATTAACTTATTAACTCGTTATTTTGTTCAAAATGAGAAATCACTGGGTCATTCAGAGATATCATATTCTAAGACGACATTTTTAGGCCAGTCGTAGCGCAGGGGCACAAGCATGCGACTGTAAGCACTACAGGTTGTGGGTTCGATTCCCAATCGAGAAAGAAATGTGTAATGTTTTAATTTCCTCGCTCTCGTAACGAGGCAAAGCACGGCGTTGAGTTTCACTTTTAATGGAAATTAATCACAATGCAATATGTAAGTATTACTCTAGCTATAGTACAAAAAATAAAAATAATTGGAAGTTAAACATTTAAAATTATATATTATACTTAAAAGAATAAATAAAACACTTATTCAGAGACAAAAAAAATCAGCTTAATCATAATAATAAGATAATTAAATAACATTTTCAAAAAATCTTTAAAGTATAGTACGAAAATAAATCTACTAGATATAATCTAAGCGTCCATCCCACACATTCGTATAATTAAATTACATTGCGCGCGCGCAACAGCCTTGTTCTATGAATTGGCGAGGTGACGTCAGCCTGTCGACGCGTACGACGACTAGTGTTCACGTAGAGTCCGCAATTACGTACATATTTAAAGTTTTGAGGTTTTCCAATATAATACATAACTATAGTTTTCTAAGAAAGCAGTATTACACACGTATTTTACGATAGGTTGGTTGTATAATCTCGACCATCTTTTTTTTTCAGCTTCACGCTGTATCTCGCACACAGCAGGGTAAGCAAAGGGCGTCTAGTGTCAAGACCCTCCGTTCCCCATTTAGATGCATTAAAAGATTTTTTATGCATTAACGATATATGTTTTAATAACTAATAATTTACAATATACAAACATTAATTATAACTCATATACAATGTATATGCTATTAAATTATATATTCCAGTTAAATTATTATTTTTTTATTTTAATATTTATTTTATTTAAATTTTTATATTAAATAATGTTTTAACTTTTTACTAAACTAAATACTAAAATATAATATAAATATATATTTAAAATATGTACAAATACAAATTTAAAGAGGAAAAATAGAAATAGAAACTAATAAAATTAGATAAAGATCAAATATTATTTAATAATATCTGTATACGTTTGTTATTTATGTCGTATCGATGTACCGGTTTCGATTCCCAGAATAATAACATAATAATATTATTATAATAATATACTAGACATTATTAATATATGTATGTATTTTATCCGTTTCGCGAGAATTAATAATTGCCCGTTTTAAGAGGTTTATTAAAATTTTAAATTTCACGCTAACCGCATTTGCTTCATATCGGAGAAAATTCGCGGAACGTATTAATCTTTATGACATTAATATATTATGTTATAATTATGTTTGGCATTTTTTTTAGGTTTACAATTTGTTGTACCGGTATGGGCTATACCGATTACCTACTTTATAAAAAATCGACAACGAATGATGCAAGTAATTTTTTTAATTTTTAACTGCAAGCTATATTCGGGATTCGTCCAGGTGGTAAAATAGTGAGTGAGTGATGGAACTCAACGCCACGTTGTGTATATAAAAGAAATAGTTATTTAATATATTTACTGTCTGTGTACCAGTATCTGCTTTCTTTGATACACAGATTGGCAAGTATGCACAGAATGAAGAAGAACGTGCTCAACTGGTTTGGGCACATCGAACGAATGAGTGATGAAAGAATGCCAAAAAAGATTTATGATGGAAAAGTGAGTGATACGAGAGGTAGCGAGAGACCTAGGTTGACCTTCGAAAACACAGTATCAAAGATATTGGAGGAGGGTCACGTAAAAAACATGAGGACCCCCCGAAAGGCACGTATGAAGAGGTTGATGACAGTGGACGAGGCGAAAGAGGTATGAAGAGACCGTAGCTTTTGGCGCTCCTTTCTCTCTGACTACCTCGCTAAGGGTAAAGCGTGAATATATTTACGTGGACACTATGTCAATATTAATTAATAATAAACTAAATAATATAATTTATACGAAAGGTCAACTAACGGTCAACTGGTTTTTTTTATAGAAAAAATATTTCTTATAATTATTTTATTACCGTCATCAAGATACATTCCAAGAAGTATAAAAATCGTAGCACCAAATGCGATCAACGTATCGCCAAATTGAGCGATGCGCCAACATTTTTTATGGTTTTTTTCTTAAGAATGAATTTGCAGATATTTGTTTATATTGGCTAATAACGATTCCGAGAGTTCTCATATTTTGTATTTGTTATCATAAAACAAATGACGGTATATGTCTTAAATCATTTTTTTTTTAGTGAACGTTCTAAATTTTTACAACTTCTAAGAACCTGCCCTCGCTCAGTTTGCTAGCTCTGTTTACATTTTTTATAAAAAATCTAATTAAGTATTTATTCGCCACAACTTTAAATAATTTAATTTTATGAATTTACTGTCTCCGCTCAAGACATTGCTTTTTACATACTGAAATTGTAAACAAACCTTAATAATTTGTTGTTATGTTGTTTACTGACTATAAATGAATAAATAAAATATACTTAGAGGCAAATCCATCTAATTGTGAACGACACGGCAGGAATTTGGTGAAATTGGTTTATAAGATTAGCGCGTCGAACCAAACAAACATCAACTTTATAACTAGAAATATTGAATAATAATAAAAACCAATTATCTATAGAGATAATAGATATTTATTGGCAATGGCAATAAAATTATTTATTAGTAACCTAAAGTGGCAACTATGAGTTTATTATATTATATTTAAATTATTTATTATCAACATTTTAAGATGGTTCATTTGCATTCTGGACATTGTAATAATGCTAATTCATATCAAGGTCGAATCCAACAATTAGATGACAGGTAGGTGCGCGCCATATTTAAAATGGCGGCGCCATACATGTAGTGACATTGATTTGTTCATTTAGACTGTTTTCCTGTTATTGTTATTGTTTGGTAAAAATATTTAACATATAATCGGGTTTCATGGTTTTCCTTATAAAGATTATTATTCAAGAACAGGATTAAATTATAGTTTGAATATTTGTATAGTGCTCGTAAAATGTATTTTACCAACACTTCCATTTCATTAAATTCAACTTTCTACTAAATTATAGAAGAATATTGAAGCTTTATGGACATAATATTTTCACTTGGGCGATCGTCAGCTTTACAACAGAGTTCACTAACACATGTTTGTTATATTAATATAAATGTCTATATCTATAGAAAGCTATAAATAATATACTATAGTCTTTAAAAGGTTCCATTCAGAGGTTTGACTTTTTCGTTACTTCTTAAAATACTACATCATAAAATTAAATATAAGTAGGTATTTGGATATTTTCGGGGAACGCAGCGTGAAGCTGAAATATATTTATCAAATTGTATTTAGTATTAGAGACAATTATATATTAGCATTTGTATGAGTAATCGGAACAATTGACTGAATGAAGTTTATATAACTACACCTACCATATTTTACTTACAGCAGAAACGTCATCTAAAATAAACTCAACAATTTAATTATTTTTCTATGATTTGAAAACAATGTCTATGGATCAAACTAGCCACAGATAACAGAAAATCCAAGAATCGTAGTAATAAAAAAGTTAAATGGCAATGTGAGCGTGTAAGACCGCTAATGGTGGCCGACGAGGTAGCACGTAATTGAACGGAGGCCAATGCCGAACGAGGGTCGCCCGGCTCCTCCAGTTCGGTAGACGTGGTTATAAGAAAAATATATTTTATATGTATGTTTGTTTAATTCCTATTATAATACTATAAAGGTGAAAGTTTGTGAGGATGGATGTTATTACCACTTTCACGCCAAAATTACTGAACGGATTAAGATGAAACTTTACAGGAATATACTTTGTTTATAAATCAGAATAACCACATTAGCTAAAATACACGTATAAATTGGCTACTATATAACAATAGCTTTAGCCGCTTCTAGGTCGCTGAAGAAGAATTGTTTTTAAATTATTTTATTTATAAATCATAGATGCAGCAGCAGTTACACTAAAAGTTTAAAATAACCAATAACTTAAATATTTTTTTATTAATTAACTATTTTTTCACCCCTTGCAAAAAAATGTTATGTTATGTAAATTTTATTTCAAATTAAATGAACAAAAAATTAAAATATATACAATCCATTTATATGAAAGGAAACACACGCGCCACCATCTATTAATTCTACTCGTGTTATGATCCGTCAATTAAAACAATTAAACTTACGAGTATTGTGACTTTTTTTACGTTGTATCCCGACACATGCAGGCCGACAAGGGAGACAAATTAATTAGTTGTTATAAAAAATTAATCGCTATCAACGACTGCATGCCACTCGACCAGCCGCCAGGACCGACATGCCAATTTTAATAATTATAATTAATGTTCAGAGGCAAGACGCAGGTGGTCCTCGGCGATAGCGGGCCAAGAACGATAGAGCTAACTGATAGATAAGCTAAGTGATGACCTTCTTAGAAACTAATAAATATTTTCTCCAACATAATTTAGAAAATTCATTAAAATAATAATGTAAGCTTTGAATAAATTTAACGACAAGGAAATTATATGATAAACAATGTTTCCTACAATAATTCACCAACGACACTTTCATTATAAATTGTTCATAATTATAAATAGAATATTATAGAGGCTGTGGTCGCGCAAGGACACACGCGCACAGGTTTTGGGTTCGATTCCCACTCGAAGTATCTTTCAGAATTGAGTCTTTTCATATTATCCTCGCTCTCACACCGAGATCCGAGACTCAACGCCGTAAGCGTGAAGCTAAATAAATTTATAGAGATTTATAGATTTATAAATAAATTTGTCGTTAAAGTTATATTATTTAATCGTAAACATCTGGAGTTCGTTTCATAGCGTTAGTTAAGCTATTTTAGTTCTTATTAGACTGTTCCTTAGTACCCACTCAGCAATTAGTCCAATCTCTTGGCTCGAAGTGAGATGCTATTTTCGTCTTCATCATACTGTTAGTCAATGAATTATAATTTTCGTGAAATGTTTTGCTCAAGATAAAATGTCGAGGCCAGTCTTGACGCAGGGGCACAAAGTGCTACTGGTTGTGGGGTCGATCCCCACTCCAGGGAAAGAAATGTTTATTTCAATTTATATTTCCATTTCTTCACTCTGGTGGCGAGGCAAAGGGTGGCATTGAGTTCCACCACTCACCGCGCAATGACTCCGAAATACGACAGAAAGTGGGGAACGGAGTTAAGGAGTCTTAAAATTAGGTTCCCTCTGCCTACTCTACTCTGTCCGGAATACAGCGTGTAGTATACAACGTTATAGAGTAAACAATAAATGTTAATTGTACAAATCGATGCTCCTCGGAACGTACGCGCGCGCTTTGTTTTCAAAACTGCTTCCACTCGGCCAGTACGGAGAAGTGGACTCAGTTTGTAAACCTTCCAACTTGAAATAGCAATTGGAAGGAATCACAAAAAAATCATGAATAAACTATGTAGAAACATTGAAAAGCATTTCTCACAATAAAGTGACTATATTAAATTTTTTTTTAGTTTCACGCTGTATCACACACGTTAGAGTAGGCAGATGAAACCTGCGAACCTGCGTAAGACAACCTGTTCCCATTAAGACACTACGGTTTACCACTTCCCGAATGCCTTTCCGAATTCTTCAGACATTGCATGTTGAGTGGCGGAAGTATTAAATATATTCCTCCGAGTGCGAATCGAACCCACACCGTCGTGTTCACAGTCGGCCTTACTCATTTTTATATATCACCTATATTTATGTATTCAATTATTCATTAAAATGTTTGCATTTAAAACAGGACGATAATTTAAAAAAATCCAAAGAAAATTCAAATTACACAAAAGAATGTAAGAGCACAGAACTCTTAGATAAGTTATCTACAGCGAAGATATGAGAAATTCTTCAAAATCTATTAAAAAAATTCATTATTCCTATCGGCTTTTCCATGTGAATTTTCATTAAACCTTAACATTCTCAACGGCACTATGTATTCTCGAAATGTCATTAATTATGTATACAAAGAGATTTCAGTGTTGGGATTTATCTACATTTGCAAACTGTTACGTAAACGGACAGACAACGAATGCCGACAGTAACGGTATATTGATCTAGTCGATTCGACTATTTCAGTGAAAACTGTATTGATTTAAAATATTATTGAAGCGTATAAAAAACAAAAATATGACTAAATTATAAGAGTATAACTTCACGTATAAGTTTCCTAAATCGATCATAATTAGAACTCTTAATAATATAATTTTTGATTTAATCTTCCAAAAAACCTTCCTTAAAAATGTTCTCTCAGTATTATTTTATACCGAATTAAACGTAAAATAAAAAGAACAAGAGGGAAAGTAAGTAAAAAATATTTACAATATATGTAAGAAACTTGGGATTACTACTTTGAGTGACAGTAACGCGTAAACTGCCTTCCGAGCCGGTGGTAGCTTTTTGTTCATGTGTTCATTCGACGATTCAAAAGTGCTATTTGAATAAAGAATAAGAAATAAAGAATTTGAATATTAAATATTCTTTATATTTATTGTAGGTTCTTTCTCACTCGGAGAAATTCATTATTTTCACTACCCCGCTCTAGTATCTATCACGTTATTTCGTGCAACGGAGTGTCTCAACACTACGTTTCCTGTCTTCAGCTCAAAATGCACGATACATCGTAAAAATTTTGTAATAATTAATACAAATTTCAAGACAGTCTAACAAAAGGCAAGAACATAATGTATGGTGAAGGGTATAGGGAAGTGGACTGAATCAAGATTCTTAATAGGTGAACATTTTGGACGTGCTCAGGAGGACGTATTAAGTCGCTTCCACCAGCATTTATCCGAGATGCGATTAATATTCCATTGACGGTCTGAGCTAGGGTCAAGTGACCCATAACTCTTATCCTACTCCGGTGAAGTAAATCTACAATTTACATTTTTCTACGAAACTCTCTCTATTACACCTTACATCGCCTCCCTTTTGTGGCTAACGACGCTACTTACAATTCACGCAATGCCACTATTGCGGTCGGTTTACTTGAAAAATGTACGTTTCACGAATGCCGTTGGCTCACATAAAAATGCCGCTTGCGTTTGGTCCACGAATAAAACTATAGATCCAGTTCCGCAACATTTCATCCTTTCTAAATCGGCTTCACGTTGTATCCCGCACATATCATTCCCCCGAGTGGAAATCGAACTCACAACTGTCACGTTACAGTCACATCCTCGTACCCCTGCGCCACGTCAGCCTTAAAAGCCATCAACCTTTCTAAAATTCGCAAATTATTCATATGAATATTACGAAAGATAAGGAAAATGCAAGCGCGTCTCTCGCGCACGAATTGATTTTTGAGGTAAAACAATTTAGTTTATTTTCGTTGGGTAGCATTAAAAGCATTTACTAAGAATTCTATATGTAGAAAAAATACAAGAATTACAGTACATACTAGAGACAACTATCGATTAGTTGTAAGCGTCCGAAAGCGCTTCTAGCAAAGTAAAAGTTTATCAGTTCATCTTAAACGTCTGAAACCGGTCATGATTAGGAATTGCCGATACACTTTACGAGTTCTAAGATATAAAACATACGCTTGATGGCGAAATTATGTTATATTAGGAAAAATAAATCCATTATACATAATCTATAACAATACTTAAATAAATTTTAATCTCTTAGACGGTTTCTAAGAGCTGCGTGGTAGTTTGAAACTTACCGCGTTATAAAATGGAAAAAAACATTTCTAATAAAATATCACTTTAAGAGTGTGAATATCAGTAATAACCTTTAAGTACCTACATTAATTATAACCGATATCAAAAAAAAGGAACATATAATAATGAAAGACAGCAAGAAGCGTTTCAATACTGCCCTCCATTAATTTTGACACATGCGACCTAAATACTTTCTAAGACCCCTATTTATAAACCGTCCTCAATCGATTTTGAGATGCCGCCTTCATTCTCAAATTACATATCTATGAATGAAAACAGCATCTCAAGATCGATCTCAGACTTGAAAGCCATTTATAAATACGGGTCTAAATATAGCGACAATTATCCTAAAAAAATAACAATTTATTTACTTTTTTTTGACATGCACACGTGGTCCACATTGAGCCAACAAAAAATAATTTCCCTGAAGAATTTATATTATAAAACCAGTTTTAGAGCTGTTAATGGATTTTAAAATACTTTCTCTAAAAGGACGATGTCAACGAACGTATCTATGTCCTAAATGTATAAAAGAAGCGTTAACTCATTTCACTAAAAATAATAATATAATTTATAAAAAAAAATTACGGAAACATGTCACATATAATCTCACATATATATATATATATATATATATATATATATATATTTTTCTCAGAATATCAACATTATTTACTGAGCGTCATTTTGTTCGCTTAATAAATAATTGGACTAATTAGTGACCTAAATACTCGCTTTCTTTGAATTTGAGTTTATACTTAAAAAAAAAAGACAATATGTGCATTTATACAGTTCCTATTAAAAGCAAATAGACACAACGCTTACTGAATATGAAGTGGCCAGCAATTATATTTAACTAAGTACCTATGATTTAACCACTCAGTTGTGGCTTGCCTAGGCAAGTGCAAGGTCATCGTTGCCTAGTAATACAGTGTGAGGAATTAATGATTTTCGTTTCTCCGCTTTGGCAAGGTGCGGCGTTAAGTTTCGCTATTTAACACGCCTTATCTCGAATTCGATTGAAAAACGAAGAACAATGTTTTATAGCTCTTTATCCTGCTATATACGGTTTGAAACGTGAAATAAAAAAAAACTAAAATTATAAAAACTTACCGTTTAACAGGTGTAGGGGGTTCGAAGTCCGTCGGGGGCGGCGGCGGCGGCGGTGGAGGCGGAGGCGGGGAGGGCATGGCAGGCGCGGGCGGGGGAGGCGGTATGCTTGGAGCATCCGGTATATCCGGGACCACATCCGTTTTAACTTCCGATAACTCTCTGAGATCCGGTAACTCGGGCAGTTCTGACAATTCGGGCAATTCCGATGTAGGTATCGCATTTATCGGTATAGGTGCTACGGGTGACGTGACCGCTGACGGCGCTATTGAACCGTCTTCGGATATGGAGAATTGTACATCACCTGCTATGCCCGGTAAATGTGGTAGATCCAGGGGCATGTCCAGCTCCGGTACCTATTATGAATGGAAATTAAAAGAAAATAAAACATATTTCTATGATAATTATTATGATTAAAGTATAATATAATATGAGGCCAGTCGTGCCGCAGGGACACATAGTGGGACTGTAAACGCGATTGGTTGAGGGTCGATCCACATTCGAGCCAATGAATTATTATTTATTGATAATTTCATTTCATCGCTCTGACACCGAGGCAAAAGCCTGGCGTTGAGTTCCAATACTCAACACGCAATGTCTCGATAAATTCGGCGAAAAGTGCGGAACGAAGTATCTTAAAACTAAGTTCCTTCTGCCTACTCTGGTATATTTTGATACAGCGTAAAGCTGATTTCACTTTTTTAACGCCATTGTTATAACTTATGGGAATGTATTATTGATGATTTACCCTCTACCTTCTCTGAGAATAAGCAACTAAAAATACCCACATGTACACAAGTCAAAGACGTCCAAATATTTTGAGTAAATAATTACAACATAATTTCCAAATGTGTTATTTTTTATACTATGTATATATTAAGAAGGTCAAGTTAACATCTTTCATAGTAATCTAGTAAGCTATAATAAAATAGTTTTTAAAAAAATGTATGAACTTCATTAATATTTAAATTGTTGCATGACGTGTTAATTAATGACTATCAACACAGCCAAGTTGAAACATTTCTTATGAAATTCATCATCGTTCTCCTTATTTTATTTATATTGTAGCAATTTTGTTATCAAACATATCTCAAATGGAAAATCCCTTATGAAATATATGTATCTTTAACATTTTTAAAGTGTTTTTAACCTTCAGGAAAGAAAACACTACGTGGCACAGAGGCACAAAGTGTCACCCGACAGGTTGTGAGTTCAATTCCCACTCGAGGAAATGAAATATTTAATATTTTTATTTCTTCGCTTTGGTATCGGCGTAAAGTAAAGGGCGGCGTTGCGTTCAGCGTATACCTAACAAGCGTATAAGAATTTCGACGTAGCTTGATTATAATGTATGGTTTAGTGGTTAATGCAACTGAACGGTTTCCAATAGGCAAAGATTCAAATCCCGCTAAGTTGAAATTTATACGTTTTCACAAAAAAAGTAAATAAAAAATATATGTAAATAAAGGATATTGAGAAAATCTTACCATGCCCATGCCTGGCGCGTACATGTACTCATCGATCTCTCTCTTTGACACATTCTTGTTTCTGATCGATGGCGGTGCGTCTTCTAAATTATTTTTCTCCTCGTTCGCCTTCACTTTGGGAACATAAATTGGCGCTTTACTAGGAACAGCTACGTACGGACTCTCGTCAGTGTTATATATGAGAAGGTCGCCAACCGTTGACACTTTGTTAAGAGCTTCTTTAAGATCGAAGTCTTGTCTAGGCTTAGCTGTTTTAGGCTCCGCTACTTTCACGTGGAAGAAATGAAGCTTTTCCTAAAATTGAGAGAATTGTTAGAAAACTTGTAATATTTTTTATTTAAGATATTTTTATATATAGTGATAGTATATCTAACCTGCACAGCTTTATCGTGAGACTGCCTCTGTGACTTTCCACTCAGAGTAACCTTTTTAGGTTCAAAAATATATTCGTTTGTATCAAATATAGATTCATAAGGTCCATGTACAATTGTTGCTGGATATTTAGCGCTAGAAAACACTTTAATAGCTTTTTGCATGCCAGCAAGTTTTTCAACTTTCGATCTGGAGACATCGATTCTTTCTTGAAGCTTTGCTGTCTTGTCCGTGTTTATTTTGATCCTAGATGTAATTCGGGAGAACACATCGTCAATTATCCCGTTCAAATTGTCTAAGGTATCAGCAATCTGTAAGACAGTTTCTTCAACGCTTAAATCGTTAGGTATCAAGTTGATTTTATATATTCCTTCCATTATACTATAGGCGTGCTGTATTTTTTGAGGTATTCAGTATCTGGAACAATATAATCCTTTATAGGTAATATGGTTTTTCAACTTACGCCATCAAGTCCACAATCGCATAAACTTAACAAAATTAAAAGAAGTAAATCTTACCTACTAAGCTTCTTTTATATCACCTAAAATAAATTAATAAGGCACAAGAACTATCACTAGATGACACACAACTATGCGTGTGAAATATTAAATGTCCAGTATTTATTATACATAGTACTAGTTTTAGTATTTACAATTCAGTCACTGTGAGTTTATATAGATTGTATCAGTTCTGTGTCACTATTCTACGCAATGATTCAATTTTTAGACGGCCGCGTGGGCGAGTCGGCGAGCAGCGTGTGTAAATTATCATTGGCGGGGTCAGTGCTCCACGAGAACCGACAATAGGCGTCGGGAGACATCGTCGGGTCTAATATGGCAGGCTCCTCGGCAAGCTGACCAGCAGTCAGCATGTTGTTTAGATGTTTATTGATGACTACGTCCGCTGGACTGACGTAGCCACTCGGAGCCGGCGGCTTTAACGGCAAAGGATTGAGAATGTTTGTTTTTACACTAGGCAAGGAATCTAACGATTGAAGTTGGATATAACTACTATCAGCACCGTGTTTCGTAGGCGGTGGCAAGGTAGGCATGGTAGGCAAGCTCTCTGGTCCGATTGGTTTTGCAGGTGAAGGTCCCATTTTAGGTAAATTCATCATTGATCTCGCTTGGACATCCTCTGGAAGTACGTATCCGGAGGTTGGAGTGGGATTCGATATTGGCGACGAGGTTATATTTGTAGTAAATATGGGCGGTGGCAATCCTGCCATCACGTAGCTGGTGCTAGCAGGTTGCGGCGTAGCTTTTGGCTGGGCAGTCTTTGTTGGTGCAGGAGCTGATTGCACGTAATCTGTGTTAGGGTTGACTACATGCTGCACATAGCCACTTGTCGAATTTTTCTTAAAGCTTTTGTCACTAAAGTAAGGAGAATTTTCCCTTGAACTTTCAGTATCCATAGTTGATGATTCCTCTTCTTGCGCCTCGTTACTGGTGTCACATTTCTGAGGCTCCTGTTCCATGTGGAATGACGAATCAGATCCATCATCGGATGTTGATACTTGTCTATCAACTGGTCCTCGTGACGAATCTGATAATGCGGTACTATCAGTTTGGTCACTGGTAGCACAATTCTCATCTTTTTGTTTTACATCAGATGTTGAAACTGTAGTTTTCGTGTTAGGTAACAACAACATCTCATCTGACGATGGTTTTTCATCTTTAGTTGCAGGATTCCAACCACCAAATGTGTATTTTGAAATATCTTTTTCAGGTATGCCTAGTCCATTAGGTAAAACTGGCTTGATATCTTCCATTTTTCTATATTTTTTATAAAGTTTTATAAAACCATAAACAGCACCAATTAATGCAAATATTAATATAAATATAAGAATCATTGTAAGGCCATCTCTGCTTCTACAGGCGACAGTGCTTGGTTCACTCCAGGGCCCTGCATACTCATTAAGGCTTTGATTTTTATCTCTTTTAGTTAAAGTTACATTTCCATCTCCAAGCACACCATGGTATAAGTCATAATCAAAATTAAGAGCTCTGACTTGATATGTTTCTGTTGAAACAACATCTTCACAGTGTCTAATGTAATAAGATAAATCAGTTACATTTTTTATATCTGGAAGCATATCATCCTTAACTCTCATAATTTGATATAGATCTAAAGTTCCACCAGGTATATCTGGTTTCTCCCATTGAAGTTTATCAGGATTTTTTACAGTTGGGGCTTTTAATCTGCTAGGTGCTCCAATAGCTGTTCTTACAAATATTGCGCTATTTGGTAAAATTGCAGAACAGACATTTATTGGAATATTACATGCTTGAACAGTTAACGAGTAATTAGTAAAACCTTGTAAGCCTGCTAACTTTACTTCCCTCCTTGATGTATCAGTCTCAGAAACCTTGTCAACATAAAATTCTTTACCAAAATTATAAATAACATATTTTCCTATATTTCCATTTCTTTGAAGTGGAGGGTCCCATGAAATGACCAAAGAATCATTTCTGACTTCAGTTATTTTGACATTTATGGGACTTGTTGGTGTATCCTCTGATGTAGTAATGCGAGCAGTAGCATTTTCTATATTTTTTTGACCATATATAGTATTCAAAGCAAATGTAAATTGATATGTTCTAAATGGGAGCAACTGTTCTATAGTAACATGCATCTGTTTGGGATCCTGAATAAAAACATATTTATTTTCAACAGATTTATCACAGTTGCTGCTTGTTTGAACTATTGGACAGTAGCTTATATTGTAACCAGTAATAATACCGTCTTGAAGAGCACAATCCATAACCCACCTTAAAGTAGCATATGACTTCCCGGGAACATCATAATTTAAGTGAACTGGAAAACCATACATCACAAATCCTTCTCTTGATATATCACATTGAGCCCACACCATACCACTAGTTTTAGAGCCATTGTTAGCAGAAATAGCAAACTGGTATCTATAGTCTCTAGGCAAATCAATGACATGATTGTTTTTAGAAGGGTTAAGCACAGCAAAGTCCATACGTCCTGTACAAATTTTGGTTGAGTTGTGTTGACACCAAAACAGAGTATAGTTGTTGATATTTTTTATTCCAACCCATGAAAGTTCATAAGTTCCATTTTCATATGCTAATTTGGTAAATGAGGAAACTTTCAGAGAATGTGTGTCTCTTTCAGGTGGAATATAAATATGAGTGCTGTTTACAGATGATCCATTAATGTTAAAAGACCAGATAGTGACATCTAAGGCATTAAGGGTGGTGTTTAATGTTACAAAGCTAAGACTCTTATTTTTCTCTGGGAACACAGTCTCTGTTTTGTTACCGTGCGACACAAGCACTTTGTAGGTGAAGTTAGCACCAGCCTCTTCATATTCTTCTAGCTGTTTCCAATAAACATACATAACCCTTCTATTATTATATGTAGCATGGTCAAACGCTCCAGCAGTAGTATCTGGTGGCCTACTGGGCCTCTCACTCTCTGTATAAAACACAATGTAACTAAGCTCTGACCAATATTCTTTTTTTATGGCTTTTTTTGATTTTATATACACCCTAACTTCATACTGCATATGGGCATATGGTAAATTTGTTAAATGAAATTTGTATGTCTTATTTCTCAATGGTAAACCAGAAGCATCAACTCTGTGAAACACTGTTGTATTATCAATCTTAGCTATTTGATATTCAATGATATGTTCAACACCACAATCAAGAAAATCTGCCATATTATTGGAAACTCTCCATTTCAAGACCACACTGTGGGTTCCATTTTTAATCACTTTTAAATCAATAGGAGGATCCGGTTTCACAATAGCAAAGTGATCTATAGTGAAATTTTGACTATTACAACCAAAAACATTGCAAGCTCTAAGATAGAGAAACTGTTCTTCCTTTAGTTGCCTATATCTCGGTTGGCTGCTTGTATTCCACCAACAGTATCTTGTAGGCTTGTTATCAACTTTCTTTGCAATACATGGAGGGCCTACCATGTTTCCATTATCTGAAAAAGTTACATTGTAACTTATATTACTCTGTGAGCGAGGACTTGTCCATGAGCAATTTAACACTTCAAGATTTTTTGATAGACAGTTAAAGTCCGTCACATCTGCTGGAGGACTTTCGACTAGTACTCGTGAAGTACAAATTTTTCCTGTTTTATTGTTTTTGCAATAATAGGAATTTACTTGCTTCTCAGGCTTTTTAATATACAATCTGCGTGTCGTACTATTTACAATTTCTGATTCGAGATGTTTACCAGCTAGGGTAAATTCAATGTCACTTGATGAATAATTTTCTGCAATACAAAATATTTCTAAAGGTTCACCATAAGGTACTGCAATGTTACCATGTGGATACACAGCAACTGTAATATCTACTCCGAGACATTTCGAAAATATGCAGGGTAAACTTATAAAACACTTTATCAGTATACACCAGATCCATGACCGAAACTGCGGTGCCTTCCAAGAACCACTACACTTCGTTCTTTTACGTGAATCTAAATCTGCCATAACTGATTTAATTGTCTCAAGCACCTATCGTTTGTCACATTACGATATTATACCATTTGCTATTAGCTAGAACGATTTACTAGAAACGATAAAAACATATCTTGTTGTATTTTTTTATCACGAGAACTAAATGGCGCACTGTCCTCTCGAAACGGTGCCACAAGGCTGACTAAGTTAAACCGAACAACATCACTTTTATTTATCACTTATAGATTTTATGATTCTAAACTTAGCACATTGAGACTTGAAACTCCATAAATGCATGAAAATTTAATACGCCTTATTACTTACATAAAATAGAAAGAAAAACTTTGAAGTATTTCTGAGTAACGCCAACTTCACTCCTGTGTCGACATTAATCAATAAATAACAAAGTGTTACCAAGTAAAAAACGTTATATATTACTTAATTATTGATAAAATACTTATTATAAACAATATAAAAACAATATTGTGTTTTCGATTTATCAAAATATAATTAGCGATTAGCTTAATTCTAGTAATTCTCTTTTTTTTCCTGCTAACTAAAGTCTTTGTTGAATACAAAATAATATTATAATTAAAAGTAATCAATCAATTTTTTTTTAATATTATAGAGGTAAATAAGTTAATATACTTCAAAAACTACATATAGAGACAAAATCGGCGTCAACAGTGTGTAGGTTGCAATAAAAAATTTCATTTATTCTTAAATCAAACACGTATAATTCCGAACGACTAAATGTAAATACAGCTAGTGACATTGACATTTTAAAAATGTTGAATGAATGTTGATAAATGATAATTCAGGATAACAGTTTCAAATGTCAGTGGCCTTTTCAGTACTTAAGATTTTACATAATTTTTCAAATCCACATGTGTCTAGTGTAAATATATATATGTAATTATGTGACCTTATTTTACAACGATGGATGACAAAAATCTGTATAATTTAGGATTCTCGACAAGAACTGCTCTTTTGAAATTACGAGACGACATTCGTGCTGTTATTGAAGAACATAAACAGAAAAATCTAATGGGGTATTTTATATTTAATATAAACTTAGAATATAAATTTTCCTTACAGTTATTGTAGAGTAATATTAACTTTATCTCTAATTTCTTACCATAATACAACTTTTGTATATACACTCTATTTTATTTATTTTCATGACTATTTCAGATTATCTGTTCTTCACAACATTATATCATTTTCATCAGAGAAAGTATTACTATCAGGAGTGGCTTACACTGTGACAATTATAAATATTGTTTGCTTAATACTAACATATCAAATTGGTGAAACTTTATTAGCACAAACATATTTACTTTGGGAAGCTCTTTTTCTGTTTATATTATTGGTAATAAATTTCGTAATTTCATTACATGAAGAATACCTATATAGAAATGAAATTCCTTACAGAGTTGAAAAAGTACTAGGTGAGTAAATTCTTTTCTTAAAATATTTATGTACTTTTGTTTAATAGTATTGTTTTTGGTTTTTTTAATAATTATGTTTTTGTTATTCCATTTATCAGACACATTAGATGATGCCATTAGTAAATGTCTTTGGACGGAAAGCCACTACCCCCACTTATGTGCACCATTTTCCCCTTGTGTGATACTTCAATGGACTTACAGAGACGGTATTTTTTTTCTATATATTAAGATAAAAATTGTTAAACTGTAATTGCTATTTTAAATTTTTAATTCCAATTAAATACATAAAAAATAAAAAATACATAACTTAAATTTCAAGGTGTTATTGTAAATCTTCCATGGGCTCTTTTGGTAGAAGGTGATATAATTGTACTTAGACCAGGTCAAGAGGTTCCAGGACACTGTAGAGGATTGGACCCAGATGATCCTGAATTGTTCTTTGGACAAATATTTTTGTCTGGCCCGCAGGTAAATTATGAGTAATTATATTATTAACTTTTACTAACTTTTACCTGCAGCTCAAAGAAAAATAACTAAAAGTTGTGTATGAGGTAAGACACAGTCTCAGTACCCTATGTAACTCAACTTGGTACAAAGGATAATGGTGAAAAAATAACACAATCTAATATAGCCTTCTTCATTCAGTGGACTATCTATATAACACAATATCAGTTTCTGAGATTGGCATGTTCAACTAAACAAACTCTTCAATTTTATAATATTAGTACAGTGTAGATGTTATTAACATAACTACATTATAATTAATTGGTTTTACTTATTACAAGAAATATTTTACAGACAAAAGAAAACTTTAGTTTGCCAAGAATAAGAATACCACATCCAAATAAAGCTTATAAAATGAATGAGACTCCATATTTGAAAAATATTAAACTAGCTCTTGAGCAAGCGACTACAAGGCCAGTAACAGTGTTTGAAAAACAGAGGTATTTGGTGAGTACCAATTTTTTTCTATGTTTTTTTCATGAATTTAGATTTATTTTATTCTTGAAGAGAAATGAAGAGTAGTGTTTTAATACTATATTATGTTTACTCTCTTGTGTATATGTAACAGATATAAAAAGGTTTGTAATAAACATTAATTAGACTGACAATGTTTATTTGTGCTTAAAATTATGTTTCTGCCTTGGTAGACAAAGTTCCGTGTTGAACTCCGACACTCAACATGCAGTTGTAAATTTAGGAAAGCAGGAAATGGAATGTCACAACACTAGGTGCTCTCAGCCTTACTTATTTACAATGTCCCAAATTGTAAGAGGTTGGCAAAAAAATATATGCAATGTAATGTACGATTTTCGTAAAGTACTTTATCTCTTAGTCTGAATGTAAATGGCATGTTATCTGATTATTTGTAGATATTTAAGATATAGATATAAGTCAATATATATTTTAATATTTGTTGTAAAGTTTTTTTATAACATTGATATACTTATGTAATATAATTAGTATACATTATTCATTTTTTGGGCTTATGCTGTACCCCACCTGTAGCAGGGCAGGCAGAGCAAGCCTAGTGTTAAGACCCATAACCCCTGAACTCTAAACGTTGCGTGTTAAACGGCGTTACTCAACGCCATGCGTTGCGTCGCCATTATATAATATTTTTTTCATTTTAAGAATTTAAAATAAAATATTTAATAAACTATATTTAAAATTATAATGCTTCATTACATAATTACATAAAATTATATTAAATAGATTATGAGAACCTCTGAAGTCAATTTGTTTTTTTTTAGCTTCTTGCTATATCCTATAACAGGGTAGATATAGACTTAACTACTACTTACTTCTTTCTTTTCACTTTTTCTTAATTATGGAATGTTCTATCCTTAATTTTCGAAATATTGGGTTTTAACATAAACTAAATTATGTCTTTCTTTCAAGTGCACAGTGAAAATATTAGAAGGCATAGTGCTACCAATGGTTATAGCCGTGATAGTGGTAGCGAGTTCAATCCGCCATTTGTACCATTTGCCTGGTGTTACTCATTGGACGGAAATATACTTTCTCCAGATCATAGCGGCGACTTTGCCTTTATTGCAAATTATATTTCCTATTGCTTGGGTGACGCTCAACTGTTATGGACTTGCTAGGTATTTATTGTTTACTATTATATTATTTTAAAACCATTTTGGTGCAGTGGAGCAGGCAGGTCTATAAGCGTGATGGGTATGGGGTTTCGTTGCACATTTTAAGAAGTTTACAAATAGATAATTTCATTTTGTAACTTTTATGATATTTATAACATTCAATTTTAAGATTGAAAACTTTATTTTAGATTCAAACTATTATCAGAAACACGCCAGAAGTACACCCGTCCAAAATCTTGTTCCATATCGGAGGATGTGAGCGATCCTCTCATACAAGCGCTCAGCGGCTCCAGTCTGAAGCCGCAAGCCTTGAGATCTTTGGGTAGAACATTCTTGAATATTCTCGTTGGAAAAGAGGATATGGTGTGCCGAACTGCCAATATTGTACAAGTGCTGGGGTCATTATCTGTGAGTTTTAAATAAATATTGCTTTAAGTTATATGTATTTTGAGATATTATATAGGTTGACATAGAAAACAAATGTTTTGTACTTTCCCTTTAAAAACATAGTTAGCCGGTTTGTTAGCTTAAGATTTCAATTTAAGTTAGCTGTAGATCTCTGCAGATTAGGTTTTAGGATTTTTCGTACTTTTGATTATTATTTTCCTCAGTATATTAACAAAAGTTCGGAAAGCCTTATTTCAAGACAGCTACGACTCGTCGACTGGACTTTAGACTAGGACTAAATACTTGAAAAAAAATTAAACTAAAAATTGTCACAGCCGACATTTGGCACTCTACATAATATTATACAAATCCCATTATTTTTCAGGCACTATGCTGTGTAGATAAAAAAGGTATTTTATCGTGGCCAAACCCGACGGCGGAAAAAGTATTTTTCTTAAGGAATTCCAGCCCGATGTCGCAAAATTCAAGCAAAACGAGCCTCGTTACGTCCATGGGACATCAAAGTCAGACTAATCTGGATCAAACAGACGATGTCAAACAAAATACTGATCCGTCTACTATTGTAGAAGTATGTCTTATCATATATATACATAATTATATTATGTAATTATAATAGGTTGATTATTTTTTAATATCACGCTGTACAGCAGAGGAAACCTAGTGTGTACTCCTTTCCCTACTTTCCCCTCAATTCTCACGACATTGCGTTGAATGGTGAAACTCAACGTCGCGCTTTGTCTTGTTACCCGAGCGAGGAAATTAAAATAATTCATTTCTTCTGTCAGAATGACATTGCATCATGAAGACCGTAAAAGTTTTGTAAAGTAAATTATTTATCCAATCTTGCTTAATCCCTATGTTGTACATTGAAATAAAGATATTTTTGTATTTTCTCTCTTCACCATTTTTTAAATTGGTATTAAAAATTTTAAAAAATATTTTATAAGAATAACATTCAAAACAGGTATTAGACTTAACCCACGACCAGAACGCGCCATTCCGCGTCGAGTTCGACGAGCAGAGATGGCGGACGCACCTCGCGCGCCTCAAGCCTCTTGGCCTTGCCGCGCTGCTCAACACGTGCGCACGCGCACCTCGACACACATATGCGCACTTCTGCGCACATCTCACATGTGAGGCCTGTTACAGGTAAAGTTTTCGCCTTAATACTATATTGTTTTATTTATAACATAGATCGCTACCGTAGAATTTGGCTTTGACTACCCCGCTAGGGATACAGCGGGAAGCTACTAGTGCTACTACTACGTACTACTTAGTGTTTGTTTAGATTGCTACATTATTGTAATTTATGTCCTATAGATTCTTCCATTGTAATTATAACAAATCTACATTAAATAAATAATATGGATTAGGTAATAAACAAAAATATGATAACAATATTACGGGATAAAATAAATAACAACACAAAAAAAAAGATGAAAACGATGTCCATTGGTCTTCGCCCACCTTGTTTCGCCTTCTTCATAACTATTGACCTGGTGGGCTGATGCCATTTGCACCTATTTTTGAATGAAATTTGATGGTTTTTGTTTATAATGTTTTCTATTTTTTTTTCAGTGAAGATCTGGTACCAGTGACAAATAGACGATGTTTATGCGAGTTGGCAAAGCAAATTGGTTTCACTGATTCTGTGGCTGAGTCATACACTGTACAAGAGTGTCTGGCGAGTTTTCGACATTTAGTGAGTGCATATAACATTGCATAACATTGAAATGCATTATATAACATGTCCTTTAAATAATTATTAAAATAATAACTAATTTAAAAAAACTTGTCACTATTCAAATTCAAAATTCAAATTCAACTTTATTCAAATAAACTTATTATAAGCACTTTTGAATCGTCAAATGAACATATGAACAAAACGCTACCACCGGTTCGGAAGGCAGTTCTGCTGAGAAGAGCCGGCAAGAAATTCAACAGTTGCTCTTTTCAAAATCAATGGTACAATCTATTACATTTGCTGGCAGCTCATCCTGTATCTCATTCAATAGACATTAATTCCATATATTCTTATCTTCTAAATATTCTTGAACAGTGTAATAAGCTTTACTTGTTAGAATTTTTTTTACTGATATTTTAAATTTTGGAAGTAGCAAACCTAGAATACACTGCGTAATTTTATTATATACACGTATGCTCAGCCCCATAAAAGATTTATTAACTTTTTGGAGGCGAAAAATTGGAGTAACAATCTTATCTTTATTTCTCGTTTCTATCGTATGATTGTCACTATGTTTACTATGACAATGTATATTTTGTCGGACAAAGAGAATATTATAGTATATAAATTGGGAAGCAACTGTAAGAATACCTGCATCTTTGAAAACATCTCGCAGAGAATCTCGCGCTCTTAGTTTACAAATATATCTTACGGCTCTTTTTTGGAGGATAAATATTGAATTTATGTCTGAAGCACTGCCCCATTGCAGCATTCCATAAGATAAAATACTATGGAAATAGTTATAGTAGACTAATCGGGCAGTTTCAACGTCCGTCATTTGTCTTACTTTCTTAATTGCGAACGCGGCAGAGGTGAGTTTATCCGCAAGTGCTTGCAGATGAGTGTTTCACTGGAGTTTGAAATCTATAGTTACACCTAAGAATATAGCTGATTCCGACAAATTGAGAGTTTCTCCTTTAGACTAAATTTATGTTTTTTAACATTTTGTAAAGCAAACTCAATACATTTAGTTTTTTTAGCATTTAACATTAGATTATTAACATCAAACCAACGAAGAATATGCGATAATGCACTATTCACTTCGTCATAGTTTATTTTGTTTCGGTCAACCTTAAATATTAAAGAGAAATCATCCGCGAAAAGTACAATATCACATAGGTTCTTTACATAAAAAGGCAGATCGGTAATATAAATAAGAAATAAAAGGGGACCAAGATTTAATACATAAATAACATTAGAGTACATTTTTGCCTACCCTGAACAATGCGCATGTAAGAACATACATTTTCAAAATATAAATTAATATTTAATACTAGTTGACGCTACAGTAGACATTTGGACAGCTTGTGACCCTAATTGTAAATGTGATGGGTTATATAGGTTCGATCCCCGCAGGTCTACGAATGGAATCGACATTTCTTTGTTCTGTTAATACAAAGGGCGGCGTGAAGCTTCGTCACTCAATACCCATTGTCTTCGATTCGAAAAGAAAGCGAATAATGGAGTTTTTGGACAGTGGTCTATCAAGTAATAATCGAACCCACAGACATTTCGTTTATAGTCGCAGGCTTGTGCCTCTGCGCCACGATCGTCTCCAATCCTTATTTTTTAATTTTTTTCTTATATGTTTCTTAGCAAGCCGACACAATACGCCGTGAGACTCGTTTCGTCCGCTCCCTACATCTTAGTACGAGAGTGAAGGTGCCCCTACCTCATATGTTAGCAGTGATTGTAAAGGATCAAGCTAGTCAGTTGCAAATGTTAACTCAGGTACAATGGTGTTCATTTTTCATATTTTTAGAATTCCATACCCAAAGCGCAAAAAAGGATCCCATTACTAAGACTCCGTTATCTATCTGTCTGTTCGTCCGTCACCAGGCTGTCTCATGGACTGTGTGATAATTGGGCAGATGAAATTTTCACAGATGTATTTCTGTTGCGGCTATAACTACAAATACTATAAAGCAGAATGAAATATTTAAGGTGATTCCCCTATAACATTATTTAATCGGAAATTATATTCGATTATGACACGGTTTTACTTGTGAAACTAAAGGTTCCCAAGTTCGCTAGATAAAAATAAAGAAACAAGTGATTTATTTGCAAATTCTTCAAAGAAATTTATTTGCAGGGCACAGCAGACATAATATTGGACTCGTGTGTCGATTACTGGAACGGCCATGACTTGACGCCAATTTTGCCATCAGATCGCAAGAAAATTATTGACTTTTACCAAAGGAATTCTTTGACAGCATATTGTACTGCTTTTGCATACAAGTAAGTTTTTTCTGTATTTAATTCTTTAAATGTCAAAATAGAATGTATTTACAACATTTTTTTTATTGAATAATTTCGTCTTTAAAGAAAAATAAAAAAAATACATATTTAAAAAAGACTTCCACGTCCTCGTCCAATTAATCCTTGTTTTTTTTAATTGTTAAACTATATAAAACCTCTACATAAGTTGTAGCCTTTGTGTTACTCTAATGTATCATTCTTCTTGCGTGAAAGTAAAATAAACATCCACTCATCCTCACAAACTTATATATTCAGTTCTGTTCAGTTCTTAAATTATAGCGTTTCGAGCGTGCCAGTTGAGCACTAACCACTTCGCCAATGTTACGTTGTATGGAGAACACACGAAGGAGATTGTACGGTAAACTAATATATTTATAATACTTCTTACTCTTTCAGACCCCTCACGCGCAGTATCTCTCCGTCGCTAGCGACGCACTATCTTGAGCTGCCGGCGGACAGCCATCCCCTGTACGCGCCCGCGCCTCGACCCTGGACTGATAGCTCGGCTTTGCATTTTCATTCTACTGGTATGTTCCTTGTTTGTTTATTTTTTTGGCTTAACGGTGTGTAAGTATACTTGAATTTCCTTTTTTATGCTCCGGTGTGACTCACTTGCATTGTCTCAAAATCTGGCGAAAATATGGAAACATAAAATATTGACACTTGGTTGCCTCTGTATAACCCTGGAAAATGCAGAGTCAAAAGCCAAAATTGCCAATTTCTATTTATTTTCAAATTTAACTCCTAACGTCAAATTAATATTTGGGGTATATTTTATTATAATAAACTCTGTATATTAACAGATTCATTGCTATTTAACGAAGTGATAGACGACGACGTCAGCGATGCGGACGGATTTTTTGACATGCAATGTAATCAGGTAAATGTCAATTAATTTTATTCTTTTTAGTAAGCGTAGGCAAAGGGAGGAAATGTTATTAAGTTATCTTCGTCGTCCCTAAGCTATCTTTCCCTAGAAAACCGTTAGAGACACATTTATATAAAAAAGTCAATCAAAAAGAGTGTATAAGCCAGTCGTGGCTTTGGAGCACAAGTATGTGACTGTTAACATGTCACACACTTGTGCTCCAAACAAGTTTTGGGTTCGACTACCACACCAGGAATTGAAATATTTAATATTTTCATTTCGTCGCTCCAGAGCGAGACAAAGCATGGCGTTGAATACCGCCACTCAATACGCAATATCTCCAGAATTCGGCGGAAAATGAGCAGATTGTCTTAACACTTGGCCAACTGTGACTACCTACCATAATGCGGAATACAGAGTGAAACTGCAAAAAAGATATTCCTCCCATATATTTTCGTCACCAGGTGTTCATTGGTATGGTGACTATGCAGTACCAAGCGCAAAGCGACATGGTGGAGCTAATCGAGCGTTTGGAACGCGCTTGTATACGTTTTGTACACTTTAGTAAGGAAAATGAGCTTCGATCGAGAGTTTTTAGTGAGAAAATGGGCTTGGAGTCGGGCTGGAACTGTCATATATCACTTATGAGTGATCACCATAGGTATGGGATTTTTTTTAAGTGTGTTGAAAAGTTGGGTTACAATGAATAGGAAATGTTTAGGTAATTATAGACATTTTGAATTTTATATAATTGTTTTAATGTAATTTTATGAACATTTAAATATTTAGATATATAAACGCATTTTTTTTTTTAATTATGTTATGTGTATAGTTGTCATAGTTGAAAAAATTATAAAAAGAAATAGTCACACAAAGATACTAATGAAACATAGCTGCAATTTTATTGAAAATTACTTACTAAAAGCTTATTGGTCTAACAATTGGCTGTACATAAACAAAGATTTTTATTTGTTTGTAAATTAATTTAAATACATCCATCATTACATTTAACACGACACATATTATATTTAATTTTGAATTATTAACGTTTTATTAATAATATTTGTTAAATGTTATAAATATTTTGAACTTAATTTTACTTCCATGTTATGGTAGAATTTTTTTATATCCCTAAAGCTCCCATTTTGAGTTACTTAGACTTTTGCCTACAATATTTTAGTTTCCTTTTTTTATCCACATGTTCAAGATTGAGAAGAAATAATTAAATATTTTCGAATAAACTTCATATCTTCCTATGCGGTATATCCTGCGCATGATCTTTACTTTACTACCGACCACTTTACCACCTGCCTTGAGCATAGAAAGCAACCTATAAATGTTCTATTCTTTTCTAGATTATCAGTTATTATATTCTAGATTGTCTGTTCATTTTTAATTTATCGATGTGCGTACTTCTTCATATAGATTTCTCCTAAAAGGAATATCTTCAGTACAACTTTATCTATATATTTTCGAAATTATAACAAAAATTATGGCTTAAATGAAAAACAATTATTAATAGTATTAATTTAATTGGCTGTAACTTCACATAAACTATATATGTAATTAAATGCGACAAATGTCAATGTTACTTAAACATCAAAAAGAGACCACAGATAATAAAGGAAAGTGAGTGAAAGAGTATTGTCGACAGCAAGCCGGGCTCGCCGCTGTCACAGCGCGAGCGCCATAACACCGCCTCGCAACTCGCTAGGCCCAATACGGACTTTATTTATAGGTGCGTCTTAAACTATCGCGCTTTGCTACACGCTTACTGCTTCGCTTTTGCTAATATTTTTGTAGTCGGTTTGAGGGTTTTTTGGTAGTAAAATTAGCTTAAATAAAACTTATTCTTCTGCATATTGAATTTCATACAAAATTTGAAACAGTCAGTAGTGTGAATATGACTTATTTTCCTTATATTCTTGCAAATCTCCCTTATACCCTAGTTTAAACTTAAAGTTTTGTAAAGCAAGACGTTTTTATCTTACACCTACTTATTGCTGCTTTTTGCACGAGAATGTACCACTGCTCTGTACATAAACATTTTTATCCATTAATTCTACCCATTGGTTTGTTCTTTTTAACACTAAACATTACAAATTCACCTTTCATTACTTTTCATTGACCTTTACATTAATGACCACGGAATGCCTCGAGTTTTCGGCGAAAAATGGTGAACGGAGAGTCTTAACTTCCCTGTGCCTAGTTTGCTATTTGCGGGATAAAGCGTGAAGCTGCTTAACTTTAAAAAATGAATGGGTAAAGGATATCAGTAGAATAATAACACATTTGCAATTGAAATAACTTAAACTTTTTTTCATTATATTGCTTTCTATAAATTTTAAGCAAATTTTAGCAGTAAGCTTCTATTTAACTTATTTTTGAAATCTAAAGTTAAGTCAATTTCATCTAACATACATATGTAGTGGCAACATATCGACAACTAAGGCGCTCTCAATGTCAGCGCCCGGAGCTATCAATGTGGAACATAGTACAGTCAAATTTAATGACGAAATTAAGAAGACGAGACACTCGATTACTACGCATAGCGGGTTAAAGGTAAATTGTTAATAAAATAGTGCCTTATTTTGCATGTCCTTCTTTTATTTAATATCTTAAAACAACTTACTAATGTTAAAATATGTGTTTCTCAATTAACTTTTTCAAAAACAAGAATAAGTCACAGCAATATTTTTTTTGTTATTAATATATACAAAAAAGTTTTCCTACTTATAGTATCCCAAAAATATAAACGTAAATTACTCCTTATCAATCGCAATCAGACATGATAATACTGTGAGTCTGTGTCGTATCGTGACGTCACCAGTAGCGCGCAAGACTCGCTAAATTCACAACCTTGTAACTTTGCAAATCTTGGCCGTATATCGATGAAATAAAAACCATTATTATTTGCGCGAGCACTGAGAGATTAATAATAAAATATAAAATAATATTGATGTGACTCATTCTTTTCACAACAATTAAATTAAAAACTATCCTGTTCTGTTCTGTTCTTTCTAATATGGCGTTCCGAGCAAAAAACTATCCTAAAATATTCCTTCCAATTATATCCACAAACACATAGAAATATAAAAACCGCTTATAAACACATTAATTGTTGTACGTACACATAGCCATACAAAACTTGTTGAGCAAGCATCCCCACCCTTGCAGGCGGCTCCGCGCGCCAGTATACCCACGAGCGCGGCGTCCACGGACTCGCTGCTTGCGGGGGAGTCCCCGCCCGACGCGTGCCGCTCGCTGTCCTGCCTCACCGACTCCACCGACCACTCCGCGCCCCTCAACTTTGATATGAGCAATCGGGTACTAATGTCCTACCTATTGTATACTATATATAGAATTGAAATAGACTACGTAGAAATCGTCGTTATGATTTTAACAGGAAGAATTTGGTCTAACAGGAACATTGTACGGAAATAAGAATGTTGTGAATGTTTTAATTAAATATTGTAAAAACATTCTCTTATTCTTTAGTATATGATAGTTACAAAATAACATAATTAAATTTAAGAATGTATATATATTGTAATTAGCCAATTACCAGCTTAACCCTTGCTTAATTTTATTCCTTAGATGATAATTTGTATATAGTTTTAGTTTTATAATTTTTAAATAGATATAGGAAATAAGCAGTTGAACATACTTAGATGGAATATTTAAAGTTAAGGTGGTTTTTATCTTCAATTTTAGAGTGAAACAACCAAAAGTACTACTTAATACTGTAAAAATATCTAATAATAATAATGATCTAATATTTGTACTTCCCTGAACTTCCGTCTACCCCGAAATTCCGATAAACTGACTTCCCTAGTATGTGTATTAGGTAATTAATTATTTTTATTATTATTATATAAATATTAAGATAATTGTTGTTATGTATTTATGTAAAATTCTTAGTTATATATCACCATAGTCCATAAGCTACCTTCAACCTGCTGTATATATACATACACATATTACTTTCTTTCTAATATTTTAATTTCTCAGGCAAAACTACCACGTGGAATAGAGAACATTCGGCCACATATAGAACAGGTGGACAACGTGCCGCTTCTAGTGTCTCTGTTCACCGATTGCACCGCCAGCTCTGTGCAACGAATGATACAGATAATGCAGGTACGATCTCATAACTTCTCATACTAATGCTAATTGTTGTTTATTAATAATAAGCATTATTAATATGATAAATAGTATTATATATGTATATTTTTATATTAATTGCATGTCTTTTCACTTTAAACAAAAAAATAAAACCATTCTTGAAAATCTTATTGAGATATCACTTGGCTTACTTCTTTGCTATCAATTTCTTTTAAAGTGTTAGAAGAATGGATGAGAGAATTAGATACTAGCTCTTTAATTAATATGCACAAACTGTGAACACTTAAAAAATAGTTCCTTTAAACAAAAATGTCACACCCTTGTGCCCCTGGGCCACAATGGACTCAAAAATATATTTCAATTATTCTAATTACTTTGTATGATGACATATTGCTGAAGTTTTGTTTACATATAATTTTCTGCATAATATAATTATATTATAAAAAAGCCTCATCAACATATAGTTTTATTTTGCTTGTAATTCTTTTAGGACTACGGCGAGGTAGTTTGTGTGATGGGCTCAGCAGCCAACTGTCAGAATATGGAAATATTTATGCAGGCAGACGCTAGGTAAATATTTATAAAAAAATAATTATTTAAACGACTACGAAATGTGTTGTTATCAGATCACGAAACACACGAAAACGAACAAATGAAAATCAAATAGTTCCGTCTGCCGAATAGGAACTGAACCCACAACAATTATACGTTTGTACTAGTTACTACTACGAGACGACAGCCTTAATGATTCAAGCATTAATAAACGCAAGCATGAATAATATAATATTTCGTTCTCAGCATAGCAGTAGAGCCGCTATACCCTGTGTTATGTCAAAAGATGCCACCGTACCAAGTCCCGCAGGACTGCATCGGCCCCATCGACCTCGCGCGCTCACTCAACTCTGTGCCTTGTTCCCTATCGGTAAGATACATTTTACTTTGACAAATTTATCTTGGTATGGGAATGTAGTTGATATTGTAGAACAAAGACAGTTTAGAAACAAACATAAAACTGGTTGTTTTGTGAAAATGTTAAATGTATTTTAAAAAGGGTCTCAATTCTATCGTAATCGATTTGAATTTATAATGAACGCTGGACACCATATTGTTCTGTTATGAAGAAAATTGGTCTTTCGAATATTGTTATTTTGTTGTACATGGCGGCTATCTTATGGCGTTTTTAAAATACAGATAAAATTTTGAAAAACTTGTATTTTAAAATGTATTTTGTCATTTTATATACAAAACCTAATATTTTCTAATTGCATATGTATGCAAATCATACTACATATTACATAAGCTATCTAAATTGTACATTATACTTTTTCTTTATAAAGTATTTTGGGATCCATATAAATATCTAAAACGATCTTTAAGCTTAGTTTAATATTAAATCTTTTTTTGTTCTACAATAACGACAACATTATATTTAACTTGTAAGTTTGGCAAAACAAATATACCTATTTGTATAATTTAGTAATTTAAAAAAAAATGCTTTTACACGCGTACTATAAAGCTGAAAAACAAATGGCAAAGTCAGCCGTGCACGAATTATTGCAACACCCAGGTGAGTAAATATAAATAAAAAAATATATTTATAGCATATTTGTGAAAGCTTATTGCTTTTAGCTTTCGCCATTTTAATGTATGTGTTTATATGGCAACACAGTTCTTTTATGTTTTTATTTTAAGGCTATTTATTTAAATTATTGATTGTAAAGCAATGACAATACGATAATGGAATATGTTAATTCTCTAGGGGTTAGGATCTGTGTGCCTCTTTTTGCTATTTGTGAAAAATGTATGAAGTTAGCCAACTTGGTTAGCTTCTTATTTATTTTACAATGATTTTTTATTATTGTGGTCAGTCGTGGCGAAGAGGCACAAACATGTGGCTGTCAACCAATTCCCACTCGAGGAAATGAAATATTTAATATTTTCCTCTCTTTGCTCCGGTGTCGAAATTACATTAACCATGTACTTATTCAATTATATCCTACTACTATATATTGACATTAATATTTTAAAATAAAATACTTGCCATGCTTCCTATTATTAAATAAATCATCTTGTTAATTTAAATAAAAAAAATAGTTAAATCATATATAAGTAATTCAAACTTTTAAAATTTGCCATTTGTTAAACAATTTATTTTTTTCCATATAAAATTACTACCAATTATTAAAGTAGACGGTAATCCAGTTCCGCCATTCAACACGTATTGTTTTAATAACTAAACGGTAGTTAAATCTTAAAATATACGGGATATGCCGTGAAAGAGATTTATATTTATATATGTAATTATCTTTTATATGAGGCCAGCCGTGGCGTAGGGGCACAAAGTGACTCTAAAATCGACAGGTTGTGGGTTCGATCCCCAATCGAAAGAATTAATTATTATTGCATAATATTTTCATTTCTTCGCTCTGACAAAAAGATAAAAGCCCGGCGTTGAGTTCCGCCACTCAACACGCAATGCCTTCAAATATTTGGCGTAAACCTACCCTGCTGTATACGAGATGAATTAATTTTAATTAAGATTTAATCGTCTATTACTTTAGATGGCTCGCGACGCAGATGTCTCTCTATTCGCGCTGATCACGATGTCGCGACATTTCACTATGTGTTTGTGGAACAGTACGCAGTTTTGGATGTCTAGTTCTTGTTTTTTGTCATTTTTACAGGTAACATTTTATTTTAGTCAATTATATTAGTTTTTAATATGATAATTAAGTTGTTTTTATACAAATTAAATAAAGCTTTTTCTTCTTAGTTCGGAGATCAAACTGTAATAGTATAAAAATATTTCATTATTTTAGTGGTTTTATTGAATCGATTATAAATTTGGAGTTTAGCCTTGATCAGATGTGTTCATGTAAACGTTATTTTTCTTATTTTCGTGGCAAATTTAATGTTAATATAATTTCTGAGACACGTTCTACCATGCCCCCTATTCCTACGCGTAGGATTGACCATGGGGCCTTCCTCGATAAATGGACCATTCAACACAAAAACATTTTTTCAATTCCAACCATGAGATAGCGCGTTCAACAAACAAACCCTTTAACTCTATAATATTAGTAGGGAAAGATTGATTGTTAAATTGCTCAACAGATTATGATATGATTCCAAGTGCTATTGAACACTTGTATATTCTGAAATTATCTATAATTTATGCTGAAGAGTAAATTATCCTCAGGTGGTATCAGTGGCGTCGCTGGGCCCGGGCGCGCTGAGCGCGGGCGGCGCGGCGTGGTGCTCGCTAACAGCGGGCGCGCTGTCCACTGCGCTAAGTTTCGCGCCCCCGCACGCTGCGCTGGTTCTAAGGGCCGCTACTAGGCCGATGTTGGAGTTTAATAGACGGGTGATTTTGTATTTATATTTAGATATAAATAATTATCTCTCTCAAAGGGTTACATGTAGACAATTCAGGGAAAATTTTGTGGTATTGTGTGATTTAAACAATGTTTTATTTGTTTTTATGAATTTTAGATATAAAAGGTCTTTTATATGTGCGATTCAAATTATCAACCATCATACGTATGTTCATATTTACATACATATGCGAACCAGTTTTGCTACCAATATCATTTGTGTTTTTTCAGTAAGAATATATAAAATATCTATATTAGGAATCATATACACAATATAGGAATCATATAAGTTTTCATTCGTCACAAAACTGAAATAAATCCTACAATCCATACCTGTATTATAAATTCGAAAGTAACTCTGTTTGTCTGTCTTTTACGCAATCAGGGCCAAACCGCTAATTTAATATGTTAAAATACTCATATAGAGATATTTGAGGGTATCGGGATGAACATAGGATACTTTTTTCCATTTTTCTTAATATTATCAATATATACCAATATATTAAAATACTTATTAATTTTACATGCAATTTATTCTGCCATGTTAATAACAACCGTCGCTAAGCGAGCATTGCTAAGCAACGATTTGCAAAGAATGTTGTTGTTAGAAAACGTCAACCAAAATGAGCTTGCTTAACGCATCTCTCTATTGAAAACTGAAAATAATTTCATAAATATATTTAATACATATTCGTATAGTTTAAGCGGGCGTAGCCGCGTTCGGGCCCACTAGTATATATATATATATGTAAATACACATGCTCCACATGTTCACACTGACTGAGGACGCCCGCACAGCGTTAACCTCTGTGCGTAGAACGTGAAATTTAGACAGATGTTTATTTTCTGATAAATGGAATCTGGACACCCATTAAATGTGAAATAGGGGCTGAAAGTTTGTATGGAAACATCTTGAGTAGTACCGAATTTTTTAAAATTTGAAGTTCAAACACTTAAAAATTCTAAAACATTCAATGACATATTGAACACGTGTGTTAGGTGGAAATAGTTTTTTTATATTATACCTTGTTTTATGTGAAATAAAGCTATAATTAATTGTAATTAAAGTATTTTCCTTTAGTATTTCTCAGTAAAAGTGAGATTTCATGATGACTGTGTTCAATAGATGTGATGATTCTCACTTGAGGAAAAAGGGTGTTTCATGGTCTTTTAGAATTTACTCCTAAGGGTGCAATTAGGCAGGTGCAGCTGCGCGCGTCTACTAGTATCGTATATTAAAATATAAAATTTGATTTTGACAGATGGCGCTGTTCGTGTTTTGGTGTTACGCCTGTAAATTTCTACCGTCATTAATATCAATATTACTTTTATACGGTTTCACATTGAGGAGCTTCTGTGAACAAATATCTGAAGTGACAAATAAGACATCCTGTTGGATAGTGTATCCGGTGAACGTGAGGAATTATAATGAGACTAATAATCTGTCTTTGAAAAGCTGGCACGGATGGGGAGACGATTTTTATGATGCATTTTATATAACTCAGCATATTGTATTGGCTTTGATTACTTTGCATTTAAGTAAGTCTATTCCTCTATTATTTACTAACTACAAACATGCGGCTTCGCTGGCTTGCAGTTAATGTTATATTATAAGAAAATATTACAAAATCTTTACATAAAAAAAGCCTATGAGTTATTCTCACTTACAAACTATTTTAATGTAAAGTTTCATTTACATAAATTTCGAAATCTAATCTTCCAATTAAATCGTATATCCAGAAAAATAATATTCTTGGTTTTTTTTAAAAATCTCAATCCTGATTTTAGCAGATTCCATAAAAAGGAGTTCAGCTAAACTGATAGTAATTTTGTTGAAAATGTATAATATTTAAATATCATCTATTTAGGCTTCCAAGCATGTGTTCTAAACTTTGTAAGTGTGTATGTTTTTCCGCAGTTATAATATCGGTGTCGTTCATCAATAGACATTCGTCTATTTGGCAGGGGAGGTTCTGGTCCAACAGGGTGTGGTGTGTCACGGTTGTACTTTTGTAAGTAAATTGGTTCTTTACAGAATTATTTTTATGTATATATTAAATAAAAAATACTTTTATGTATTAATTGAGGCTGTCACGGCTGAAGCGTGTGACTATAAACGCGACGCTCTGGGTTCGATTCCCGCTAGGGAAATTGATTTATTTAATATTTTCCTGTCCCTGGTACAACGACGAGGCAAAGCGAGGTGTTGAGTTTCTCCTAACAACACTCAATGCCTCAAGATTTCGACGGAAAGTGGGAAACGGAATGACGTAACAGGTTTCCTTGCTGTCCTATGTGGGATACAGTGTTAATATGAAAAAAAATGTATAGGGAGATATTTACAAATGTCCACTAGCAAAGGACTATTGCTAAGAATGATCCTACAAAGATGCTAAAAATGTAAATAAGTTATTCCCCTGCATAAAAATATCGCCATAACTAAATAAAGCACCGTTGTTTCAGGATACTATCTCAAAGTATTTTCACATCGACAATGCTGAGTGTCCGCTATGGCGGGTGTGAACCGTGGTCGCTGTGTGAATGGCGACCACGTTTAACAACTCCACTAGCCGTTGGATATGCACTGTCTTTATTATTAGTGTTGTTGTTGAATGAACTTATCAAGTGGCAGGAGATTAAGTAAGTCTGTAGTGCGGCATTGAGTTTCAATATTAGGTGGAAATTTGAGAATAGTTTTTTATATTATACCTTGTTTTATGTGAAATAAAGCTAAAATTAATTGTAATTAAGGTATTTTCATATAGTATTTCTCAGTAAAAGTGAGATTCATGATGACTGTGTTCAATGGATGTGATGATTCCCACTTGAGGAAAAAGGGTTATTTCTTAATTTTGAATATTTTCTTCCCGAGAGCACCAAGCAAAAAGTTCAGAGAGTCTAACTTCAGGGCGGCCATGTTTTGTGCCGAGCCCGCCAGTTTAAGTGATATAAATTATAACATTATTTCCAGGGTCGACGCGCGCAATCAGAGACGAGCCCGGCTTGACTTCGGTACAAAGCTGGGGATGAACTCGCCATTTTGAAACTGCTCTCATGTCTAGTCAATTACGCTTTAGTAGAATTTATATGTAACGAGTAACGACGCCATTTTGGACGGCTGACACTAGTTGTAAGGAAAATTGTACTTTTTACAATACTGCACGCTATTTTGTACTTAATTTATTTAATGAATCTGTTTCAGACATTTATTTTTTTTAAATAAATGATATTCTCGTATTTGCTGTCTCCTTTTTTATTTCAATTTGGGAAACAATAAAAAGATAATTCAAAGAAATATTTTTATTTGAACTAATTGTAACTTGTGATGTATATTAATGTGTCGCAACGTCAATGGGCGATGCGGTCATTATTGTTTTATAATAGACATTATAAGGCCTTAAACTCTCTTCGGGAGGCCACTTTTGAGGTTAGCGTTTACGTACAATATTTACTCTTACGATATTCGACGATTTCTTTTTATACTGTCGTAATGGACATCAAAAATATTAATTTCAAGATGACTAACCTTCATATTCGTCATAAACAAAAAATGTTAATAACAATTTTTATGATCTCTACACTATTGTTAGTTACTAAACACTTGTACTTATAGGTACGAAAATAAAACCTATCACTAGGAATCATCGGGCAGGTCCAGTATCTCCTGGACGAAGGATGCCACATCTGTTTCTTTCTGGCTGTGTTCGAGGCAAAATGAGTGCGTCAACAGGGCATCATAGTTAGGCCGCTGCTTGTAATCCTTTTTGAGACATTTAGTAATCAAATCCTCAAACTCCGACGAGAATTGGCCACTTGGAAGTCTTGGAGGGTCGTCTTTGACTACTTGCTTCAATTGTTCGAATGGCGTGCCCCAAGTGTTGTAAGGAAATTTACCAGTGGCCAATTCTATCAACGATATGCCCAGTGACCAAACATCACTGCGTATGTCATACTGTCCGGGATTACCGCTCGGGTCGATACGCTCTGGTGCCATATAAGGTTTACAGCCAGCGTCAATAGTTTTCGCCACAGAGTCCACTAAATAACCAGAAATGCCGAAATCACACATCTTCACTTCCCCCTTTCTATTTATTAAGATGTTTGAAGGTTTTACGTCTCTGTGGATAACTCTTAACTTCGAGTAGAGATAGTGGAGGGCACTGACGACTGAAAATGCAATTTTGCCAAGAATATTTTCAGTTATAGTTTTGTTGTTCTTGTAAGCCTTTGTGTAGAACTTGTCCAGGCTCATGTCCATCACTTCCATACAGATCCATACATCTCCCTCTCTAAACATGGCACCGTAGAAATGTACTGTGTAGGGACATGCACTTGCCCTCATTGAAACATCGAGATCCATCAACAAGCGTTTAAGCTCCAAAGATTGACTATTAAAGGATGCTGTGATTCTCTGAAAAGTTTAAAAGATAATTGATGGACTTTCCAAAATAAGATTAATATTTTCAAAATTATATGCAATAGGGTTCAAAGAGATGCACCGGCATAGCATCAAACTGTGAATGCACTGGTTGTGAGTTCGATTCTCATTCAAAGGAATGAATTATTTTCATATCCTCAATTTTCTCCTGCTTCATTTTTCTCTGGTAAAAAGAAAGCCACTCAACACTCCTACATCACATATCATCATATATCTACACAATATAAAATTCGGATATACTTTTCTACATTTCATGGTAAAATATAAACCGAAAAACACCTTTGGGATTTCGCCCAAGCATGCTAGATAGAGAGAATTGGTCACATTGTATTAAAATACTCTATTCTTATCTTTCTTACATTAATGACACTGTATGTTGGGTGGCAAAACTCAATGGCACAGTTATTCTACTACAGTAGAGAAGTGAAAACAATTCATTCACCTAAACAAAAATTATAATTTTTAACAAAAAAAAACAGACTTGTTCAATTTAAACCAAATCACATAATCAGAACTTAACCAAACTTTCATCAAACTACCTTGATGTATAACTACCCTTTCTAATAAAAAAAGGAATCATTGTAATTGGTTAGGTTGATATTGAGTTATTCATCCATATGTTAGGCACAAACTTAAAGCAAATTTAAGACTTATGTGATTGTTGCATGGAAGCCATAGTCAGAAATGGATCAAATTAATATGGGACTACACAAGCACTAGCTTTTAAATACAAAAAGAATCATTAAAACAGTTCACACAATCAAACATCAAACATAAAAAAAAAATACATTCAAATTGATAACCTTTCCTCACAGAAGTGAGTTAAAAACTCACAACAATTATAATTGCAGTCAAATACAGATCTATTAACTTCTAAATTTAATTTTTAATATTTAGAATATGGTGATCAGAGTGAACTTAGTTTCAGGACATTCCATTCTCGGATCTGCACCTAAATTTGAGAGATTGCAATTTGTTTGTTGAGGGGCAAAAATAAACTTAGTTTTAGTTAGTTCTAGTTTTCTTTACTGAGTGGAGAAATCATTAAGTCATACTAACCAAGTGAAGATTGAGCCCACAAATAATGTTTACAATCAAACATAAGTATACAGCATTGCAATGCAATTATTATAAAAAATATCCAAATAAATACCTTAACAGCCATTATGGTATTACTGGGCCTGTGGTGCATTTTTTCCACTATGCCATAAGCTCCACGGCCAAGGTCGCATATTTTAACCAAGTCATCAGCATGAACTGTAAATGTTTTATCATCTACTGTGATTGTTGTTTGTTTGTCTAAATTTCGTGGAGGAGTTCTATAACAAATATATAAGACAATTTAAACATTATCTTTCTTAAAATTTATACAATTATAGATACTTGTTGATAAATAATAATATGAAAAATAATTCATATCATTGTATCAAAATATATATACTTCACTTTGATAGATATTTTTATAAGATTTTGAAAAATTTATATAAATTTAAATAACAAGGTCAGAAAACAATTAATTGATAACCTATAAGTAATGATAAAATTAATAAATATTTAAATTATATTTTATATTGAATTAAACTAAAATATTAATTATGTAAAGTATACGTTCGTATGTACCTATTCAGAGTGACTTAAATAAATATGTAATATATGAGAATAGCATTTTACTTACACTGTGACTTGTTCTTCCTGCGGCTTGAAACTAAAGCCTGGAGGAGGAGGTTTTCTTCTACCAGACATTTTAGACCCAAGATCGCTGTGAGATCTAATCAAAATATTTCCAAGCCTAATCTCAATTAGTCCCACGGCTCCCGTGTGAAATGACAACAGTAATTATTTAACTTCACTTAACATATTGCTAAAAGCTTGTAATATTAGTTATCCAAAAAAAATCTAATTGCACAATAATAAAACAAATCTATGGTTATATTCACCCACTAAACTAAATATATATTTTCGGAATATCCACAATTTCAGTATTTGTATGACATTAATTTCAAAATGTTGCACTCAAAAACAAGCTAAGCTAAATGATTACTAAAATGTAGTTTTTTAGAATGTAGCAACACAAATAAATACATGATGCCATACTGCTTTTTAGTATTTAATACCATTTTCTGATTAAGAGCTTAATTAAATAATTGTATAATTAGGTTTCAGAAGTGAAATATGAAAAGAAAACTATACAACACTAATGTTACAAATACAATCTTATTTATTAAAAATCAAAATAACTATAAACTGAAGTTTATATAACTAGAAACTTATATAAAACACCAACAACATTCGAAAACACATATAGGTATTTACTCAGTGTTAATTATAGCAGCTCCTTTAACCAATTCACAATATTTATTAATTAAAACATTTAAATTACTTTATAACTTGCTAATAATGATCTATTAACAACCTAGTAACAAATCACATCGACTACAACACGTGTAACCTCACGTAGGTGAGGGCCAAATATGTATTAAATTAGTAACTTTTAATAACAAATGAAAAGAGCGGGCATTTTGACAATGACAGTGACATTGACACATTGCAGTACTATATTTGACAGTTGACATTTATAGCACAGAAGTCTCCTAACTGTATTATAAATAGGTCTACTTTTAATTAAAATACGATTGTGGGTTCGATCCCCACTCTAGGAAGTGAAATATTTATTTACGTTTATATTTTTATGTCTTCGCTCTGGTGTCGAGGCAAATCACGGCGTTGAGTTCTGCCTCTCAACACGCAATACCTCCAGAATTCGGCATAAAGTGGGGAACGGAGTATAGCTTAGTTCCCTCTAACTACCCTGCTGTGTGCGGGATACAGCGTGAAGCTAATTTAATTTATTTTTTTATTAATTCATCATTTATTTTACGACGTTTTATTTTGAAAAAGATTTTTTTTTCATTTTCTATTTACATATAATGGAAAATGAAACAATGTGGTTTATTAAATAAATATTTATTTAGTAGAAACTCTAATAGCTTTAACAGCTTTCCTTGCAATTTTAATCGCTTCCATTTTTATTTTATGTCTTTTTTCTTTTTCGGCTAAGCCTACAACTACGTCGTGCTGTAAAGCATTTTTAACGGCTGATTTCGCAAAGAGCTTACTCAAAACATAATCATCATCAGTAAGCTTATCATCTTTATCTTTTTTATGTTTTTTATTTTTAACTTTTTTTACTTTTATTAAATTTTCTATTTCACACTCAGAAGACGATCGTCTTCTTTTACGAGATTTTTTATTTTTCATATCAAACTCTTGTTCAGTTGAAAGGTCAGTTGTTTCTCTATTATCATTTACAGATTTATCAATGTTCTGAGAATCTGTTGGCGTTTCAAGGTTTTTATCAATTTCCATTTCAGAATTTAGAACATCTCTAAGCAATTTTTCTTCATAATTATTTTTTGTGTGCTTGGAGACGATGTCTAACTCTGAAAGAATATTTTCAAAAGGTGTATTAGTGACTTGATCATCTACTATATTTTTGGTTTCTGGTTCTTCGATTTTAGGTGGATTGAGTATTAATTCCCTTCTCTTTTTATACATTTCACGTGGGTCATTTTGATTAATATTTAATGTTGAAGTTTTCTCTCTCTTCATTATTTTCATACTAATTTCTTTAGCTTTCCTCCTCATAGCTTCTAACTTCTCTTTGGAAAATGACTTATTTGAGGTTTTATCTTTAATTTTTCCTTTGGGCTGTATTAGTTTAGTGGGTAAGGTTACTTTCGTATGTTTAAAAAGGGCAGTTGTTTCAGTATCTCCTTCATAATTAAAATCTTCAAGATTAAATAAAGTTTGTAAGTTACTTGTAGTTAAAACATTTTTTTGATTTGGGTCAACTAATATTTTATTACTTAAGAAATTTTTAAATATTTGTCTCTGATATATCTTTTCTTCAATTGTTCCAGCAGACAATAACCTGTACACAGTAACATTTCTTTGCTGACCAATTCTCCATGCTCTTTCTTTAGCCTGGTTATCAGTGGCTGGATTCCAATCTGGATCATATATAATAACTCTATCAGCCCCTGTTAAATTAACACCAAGACCACCAACTCTTGTAGTAGCCAGAAAAACTAAAAACTTAGCATTCTCATTAAAAGTTTTAATTAAATTTTGTCTTTGCGCAACACTTACACTGCCATCCATTTTTAAATATTCAAACTTATGTTTCTGTAAATGCTGTTCTAAAATGCAAAGCATTGCTCTGGATTGAGAGAATATTAATGTTCTATGACCTTGCTTCAACCATATTTTAAGTAAAGAGTGCACTACCGACATCTTGCCAGATCTTTTCCAATTTCCAAATGATTCTTCATCTATATCTTCATCATCATCATGAGCTTCATATAGATATAAATCGGGATGGTTGCATATTTTTCTTAAAGTAGTTAATGCAACCAAGACCCTAGCTCTAATTGGATCACCAAATTTGGAATCTTTATCCAGGATACTACGAACAGTACTGCCCATTAGGTATCCCATATACAAATCTCGCTGCTCTCTAGTAAGAGCACAGAATAAAACTTGTTCATTTTTTTCAGGTAATTTAATATGTTCTTGTACTTCAGCTTTTGTCCTTCGTAGAATATAAGGGGTTATAATATTTTTAAGTGCTTTAGCAATCTCTAATGCTGTAGCTTCTTGATGTTGAGTTGCATTAGCATATCCTCCTTGAGTAATGGGTGTTGCAAAATGATCCATGAATGCATTATAAGTACCCAGCAACCCCGGCCTCATAAAGTCAAATAAAGACCATAATTCTTGCAAACTATTTTGCATAGGAGATCCAGTTATTAGTATTTTGTGGGTTGTATCAAATTTCTTTACAAGTTTAGTCACTTGAGTGTCAGGATTCCTTATTTTATGTCCCTCATCCAAAATTACATAGTGCCATTTCTTGGTTAACAAATCTTTGATATACTTAACAATTCCATTATATGTTATTAATAATATTCCATGTGAGGAGTGCAGTTCTTTAATAAGTTTTTGATGATTTCCGCCATGTGATCCTGAGTGATGGAGGACAGCAACCCTCAGATTTGGACACCAATAGTGAAAATGTGATACCCATTGATATATAACTGTTGCAGGAGCTAAAATTATGGTAGGACCTAATCCTCCCCAGGATCCACTATCACTCTTAGATAATCCAGCTAAGAAAGCAATGATTTGAACAGTTTTGCCCAACCCCATTTCATCCCCTAGCAGGCCCCCAGATTGAACTTGATGTAATTCCCAAAGCCATTTCACTCCAACCTTTTGGTATGTATATAGACGTTTCCAAATGTAATTTGGTATACAAAGGCCATTTTGGAGTTCATGATTTTCATCTGATGACTCAATGTCATCTAGAACATATTGTATATCAGCAGAATAATACACTTTATCATATGTACCTGATAAAGCAGTTTTTAAGCTGTTTCTCCAATTTTTTATTCTGTCATTATAAAGTTTTTTACTTCCATCATCTATAATTTTTTTAACATTTTTTCTTGATCGTGATGTAGATGCTGCTGCAGACAAGTAAACATCTTCATCTTCTTCACCACAAGATGGTAAATAATCTTCGTCTTCATCTACTGTTTTTGTTGAAGATGTACTAGCTTGACAATCAAAAATTTTATTACATCTCTGTTTCGAATTAACTTGAACTTCTTTATCTTGTTTTTTAGAAATTCGCTCAGCAGTTTCTTTACTTTTTTCTGAAATATTACTATGAACTTTTTTTTTGGATTCTTGTTTTTGTTTTGCAATAGCCAATTGAGTCTCTAAATATTTATTTATCATGACATCTACCATAATGGCAAATTATTTCTTCTAATTTGATTGTTATATTACACTTACTAAATACGACATACATTTCATAATTCATACAAAAAGTATAAAGAATATTTTTAAAAAGTTTATAAAGTTAAATTTAAGCTAATCTAACAGTGTATGACAGTTATCAGGTATTTATTGAAATTGAATATTTTTGACATTGACATTTAATATTTGTGTTTTAGTTTAGTAATATGCTTATTTTTAGGAAGTTAGGAACCTTCATAGTGAAGAAAAAACTGCAAAGAACTGTTCTTTACCGTTTTTTAGTCCTTACTTTTTATTTAAAAACTGTTGAATTGAGGTAATAAGCCGGAAAACATAGTTTATAATTTTATAATGATTAATATCGACTATTTGCTATCAATTTATAGACTCGAGTTGACTATGTTCCTGGCGAAGATAAAGTCCAGAAAACACTCGCAGTACAAATGTGATTTGGATGGCGGTTCTGCTTCACCCTTTCCTTTGAGTTAGGTTACATCCTTTTCTCTAATGCAAAAATTTCATGGCAATTCATGTTTCGTTTCATACTTTATGCTTCAGCTCTCAAGGGATTTTGTAATATATAATTTTTTTTAGACATAGATCTTATTATTATATTTATTTTAATTTGTTTGTTTGTAATTTTTTCTGTTTGATTTCAACTTTACTTTGTACGCTAAGGAACCGTTTTAGCGATATCACGCCCAGTTGACATTGACAATACCAGTCCATAAAAAATATGTCAATTGTCAAAAATATGCCGATTGCCGAAGACTAGTATATGTTCCTTGCTTGTAATGGGCTTTTTACCGAAAGGCGGTTTAATATTTATCGTTGACTGCATTTTTAAATAGAAAATTATATTTATTTCGATTACCACTGAAATATAAAATAAGGTCTACAAATTATAAATACGTGTAAATTGTTTATGGAAATGGAGGAGAATGAAAACAAACCAATACCAAATACAAATGGGCCATTCAATTCATTGAATGACATTCAATTCATTTGAACCATGATATTATAACTGTGTTAGATTTAAGCCATAAAAATATTAGTGCCATTGATGAAAGTATGCAGCACCTGTAAATTTAATTGACTTGAACCTAACACAATGAACTCCGTGAAGTACCAATCGTCGTACAAAACCTAACAAAGTTAAAATCTTTTAGAATTATCATACAATAAAATAGAATATTATTATGACACACCAAAATTTTAACAAGAAATAGAAATACTCAATCTATCTCATAATGCATTACTTGGTCCTCCATACTGGATATGGGCAGAAAAGTTTAAGAATTTGAAAGAATTAAACCTGAGCTGTCATAACAAAATTACAGAATTATTTATAAATGGATATTTTGAAGAGCTATTAGAATTTAAATAACAAATATATAAAATTATTGTGCACACTCCCATCTGCTAAGTCTATTTGTTTGGGGATATCAGAACATAGTAATAGTAGATTTGGAAATTATATAGAAGAATTTCCATGTGTTGGTTTAGATAAATGTACCGAAGTTGTACATTTAAACTTAATTAATATAGGGCTCTTTAATATTACATCTGACATATAAATTTACATAAATCTAAGAGAACTAGATTTACCATTGAATGGCTTATCAAGCCTTCCTGATGAATTTTGTTTGCTCAAAAATTTAGAAGTATGCATTTTATCTTTAAATAATTTGCTATACTTACCAGAAACTTTTAATAAATTAAAGAAACTTTTTGTTTTCGTTTAAATAATAATTGTCTATGTATGGTTCCTGAAAAATTATGTTTATTGCCATTTTTGAAAAAACTTAATCTCTATGTAATTTAAATGAAAATAAAATGAAATACCTGCAGGAATAGACAATCTTCTAGAACAAGACTTGGCACAGAATTACTTTGAAGAACCAGAGGATGACAAATATATAAAAAGAAAACAAAACTCAACATTAAGAGTCCAGATTTAAATAATGGAAGGTAACTTTAAAAACAATTGACAGTAGCCTCCAAATTCATGGGAAAGTAGAAAATGGATTGTCTTAAAGAGATAATGGAGTATCTCACATAAAGTATGACACTAAAAAAAGTTTCTATAAGATTTTTAGTTATTTAAAAAATGCTTATTAAACATTTTAATGAATAGTTTCAAAATACATTGCTGATTATAAATTATGATTATATAAATTTTAATCATTTCAGGAAAGTAGAAAAAGAGAGACCTGATAGTGAACACTTCAGAACTACTGACGAAGATCTTTTATATAATTAAGAAATTGAAAAACCTGGTATATTGAATACATTTTTACTCTGTATATTATATCTATTATAAACAACAACATAACAAATCTAATGTTAAGACAGAAATTATATATTGAGTGGCAGAACTCATGTCCACTCTTTCCCACTGGAGGAAAGGAATAATTTAAGTATAATCATTCTTGATAAGGATCAAGCTCACAAATATTGCAATTAAAGTCATATACTGTGCTCATAAGAACATAATAAAACTAATTTAACCTAAAATTAATTTTAATAAATGATGGCAACATTAATGGTGCTGTTGTAGTGTAAGGGCATAAGCACAGAACACATTTACTCATGGGCATAAGTATGCATCTATTAACTCAGTGATTGTAGTTTGATTCTCTCTCGGAGAGAAATGAAATATATTTTAATTTTTTTGCTCTGGTAACAAAGCATGGTATTGATTTCAACAAGCATTTCGTCAGATTTAGGTGGAAACTTTAAAACAAACTGTCTTAATACTAGGTTCCTCCTGCCAATCCACTATATGACTATATGCATACATTTATGGGATACAATGTGAAGAGAAAATATTAGATATATTACTCAAAATATTGTTTTATATTTAGTTGCAGATGTAGATAACCAATCTTTCAGTGAAAAGGAAGATTGGGATTCTGATGAATATTGGATTCCTCATAGAGGCCCTTCATATACAAGTAGACAGTCACCATGGCTTTATTTTGTTAAGAGAAAAATGAGAGAAGGCAACTTTTGCCCAATGGACGCCCATCAAGTGCCCGTAGCTGAATTAGTAGAATATGAAAAATATTGCAACCCTAAAGTCAATTATGAGTCTGATGGACAATTTGAAGATTGTTCAAGTGATGATGATTGATACTAAATCTGTGATATGTATAATTAAAAAGCATGCCTTTCACTCTTAATAAGGTACTGGAAAACATTTTCCTACCATAGTTATCATAATAAATCTAAGTCCTAGATAGGCAAATGGAAATTCAGAAAACTTTGAAAATGATGTTTTTTTTTAGTTACAATGAAATAAAAAATAAAGTGATTTGGTGGTCTGTCTGTTTAGGGGTTAAAGTACTTTATTGGATTTTTTTCTAATGTTGTTAACTTAAGCATAATATTATTGATGTAAAGTTCTTGTTTTTTGGGTATTAATCTAAGTATATACTGCTAAATATGAATTTGTTACTCTTCTTGACTATTTACATTGTAGTTAAAAGTATTCTATTTACTAATAAAATAAAAGAATGAGAACAATTCAAACATTCTTTTTGTTTAATTTTAACACTTTTATTATTTTTGAAATTCTTAATATATAATCACACTTATATATGTATGACAGATGTCACTTCATTAAATATTTTTTCATGTATAATATTTCTGTTTTCTCTAGTAATCTGAAAAAAGTCTAAGATTATGTAATGATAGATTTATTTTCAAAAAGAAAACTTTTAGTATTAAAACATATTTTCTGCTTGTCACGCAATTTAGAATCTTTTCATTAAGTGGTAGAATACAATGCTGCACTTTATCTTACTGGAGCAAAGAAAATAAAATAATTGCAGTCAGCCATTGTATTCCTCTGCCAAACTGGCCTCAGCAGATGTATGAATAACATAAATATATTAACTTATGAATGCTTTATTTTTTGCATAAATTTAGAGTGCTTACCATCCAAATTTTAGTTTTGTTATTATTTCTTATGGATTCTATAATAGGATCTCCTTTTCTAGACGGTATTGTGGCTAATACTATATTTTTTGATTCTGTACTAAAAATTTCCTTTATTCTTAACTTGAAACTTGAACTAAAAAACTCCATTTTGCCAATTTCGTCTATTACCAATAAGGACTTATCATCATACTGTAAAGTACAAAATGTAAATCACAGAATTGAATGTACAAAAATTAAGATAACATGTAAAATTAAATTACTTCTTTTATAGCTGGTAATGCTACATTTTCAAATTCTTGAACTAAAACACCATATTTTCCAACTGAATATTTTGTGGGTGCAGGAAGTATATTCTGGTGTCTAGCTAATCTTCCTCTTTCACCAGTTAAAGAAATAACGTCAAATCCTTCCCGCATTTTATTTCGTCGCACTTCCTCGGTCAAAAAGCCTACGGTTTTTACTCCTCTTGAATTTAATGAGGAACATATTTTCTGAATGATAGTAGTTTTACCGACACCTAAAATTATTAATGATTATTTTTTTAATTGTTTTAAAACCATAATAGACATGATTACAAATGAATAATGATGTGTGATACCTAACCAGGATCTCCGGTAATTATAAAATATTTGATGTTTTGGGTCATTATTGCTGAAGTACTATTTTAACATTTAATTGAATCTATGTTAGGTTATTATTATTTATTTCTTAATCTTATTATATTTTAAATTTTAATGAACTGTCAAATGTATACGTCTTCTGAACTTCAGACTTCTTGACTAGTATCACAGAAGTACCACCTACCTACTGTCTTTTCCCGATAAAAACAGCAATACACAAACCATTACAAAAATATGTTATGCTGAAGCAATTTTATATTGAAAACTTCTATCTTTTATTATTAAATCTTGAAAATTTTTAATTTGTTAATAATAAAATACATTTTATATATTATCATCTTACTCTTATTTTGAAACTTTATTAGTCTGTGGATCCAAACTTTTATTTTTATCAAACGTGTTATCAGTTTTATTTAACTTGTTTTTGTACAGTATCAAAGTTCAACTCTTTATTTTAATTCGTTGGCCGTTTCATTTCTCATTTAGTTAAGTGCTGTTGTGGTTGTTGTTTGAGGATTTAATAAAATGGCCTCCGTCGCAGCAGTAACTCGTGCTTTATTAGGCAAAAATGCTATAAACGCCGGTCACCTCGCCGTTCTTTCAAATTCCAACACTATTAAATTCTACAGCAGTGGTAATTATTATTATTATACCATATTACTTTTTAACTTTATAGGAAGTTACTGTAAGTTTAAACTTAAAAAACATATTTTAAACTAAATTTATGCACAATCCGACCTTCTTTTGTATGTTAAAATCTAGTGAGCTTAATAATAAATTATAATAGTTTGCATTTCTTTTATGACTTAGGCCAATTGTGTTGCAAGGGCACAATAGAGTGACTGTAAATGCTACAGGTTGTGGGTTTGATCCCCACTCGAGGAAATGAAATATTTAATATTTTCATTTCGTCGCTCTTGTGTCGAGAAACAGAATTCGTCGGAAAATGTGAGAAGAGAGAGAAATGTATTAACACAAGGTTCCTGCCTGCCATGTAAATGCAGTAATTTATTACATAATGTAAATTTTGTTGCTATGTATAAAATTGCCATGATTTCGGCAAACACAGCTCTTATCATTTATCTTATTACATGATGACATATATTTTTATATATCTTGTTTTCCATATTAGTTTATCTGTTACATGATAAATTATTAATAAACAAATATTGTAGAACCGAAATTAATTTAAAGTATAATAAACATAATTTTAGTGTTTGAAATCTTATTTAGTTTATGTATGATAAAATATGGTACTGTACATAAAATAAAAAATAGATAATTTTGTTTGTACATCCATATAAATTATCTATTTTTTTATTTTATGTACAGTACCATATTTTGTGATTGCTTATATAATTTGTTTAGCTTACAAAATTATCACTACATAAAATGTATAATAGTAATAGTTTAGTTTGTGTGTGGGTGTCCACTAGCCACATGTAATTTTTACTAAGAAATTAAGGTATATCATTCTACCGAGTAGAAGTTGAACCACAATATGTACTTGCATTTACAGTCAGTTCATTTAATATTTTATTTATAAACTATATACTAGATAGTGGCCTAATGAAAATAAGTAGCAGCTAGCACTTAGAGTCTGTCAGTTACCACATGTATAAAAGGCCTTAGGTAGTTACTCAGACCACATGTATAAAAGGCCACAATAAAATTACTAACATTATGCCAAATAGCCCTTAAATTTCCTCAATAAATATTATTTTTAAGTTTTAGTGGTTCATTTATTTTATATACATAAAACTAATTTTTCAATTTCAATTAGTCACTCTCTAATGTCAACCAATGACTCCAGCTTTATAATATTGTTCTATTGTGAATTAATATAGGTATAATTATGTCAATGTAATTATATTCCAATAAAATTCTGTATATATTTTATTTATACTATTTATTTATTTATTTATTATTATTTTATTTACAAAGCCAATACAAATTACATTAGGACAATTTTATTTTTTATTTTTTCACCAAGAAGATCGCTTGAATGTCCTGACATTTGCACCTTGGATATCTCACTAGGATTCCCTGTGCGGAGATATCCAAGGATTGCCGTGCGGATCTATTATTGGATTTTAGTTATAACAAGTGCTTATAAGTTATATAAAATATACTCATACATAACATAATACTTAAACAAAAAAGAAAAAAACAATATAAGTTATTTAATATTTAAAATGATTATTTTTGCAGCTCCGCAATATGAAAATATCAAGATAGATATTGTAGGTCAAAAGAAGAATGTAGGTTTGATTCAATTGAACAGGCCGAAAGCTTTAAACTCATTATGCAATGCTCTGTTCAAAGAGCTTGGTGCTGCTGTTAAGGATTTTGATGCAGATGAGAAAATTGCAGCTATTATTATTACTGGTAAGGAATATATATTAAAATTAACTGAGTGTCTAACAGACAGTACACAGTTGACTTTACACAACATGTACAGGTAACATATTTTTATGTATGTTTAACAATTGCGAATATTTATTTGCAATATAATTACTTCAGGCCCGATTGTAAACCGGACGATTGTGGGTTCGATTCCCATTCGTAAGGAATTAATTATTTTAATTTCTTCCCCTTTGTACCATGACTAACGCAATATAATAAAGCAGCATTGAATTCCACCACATAGCACGGAATAAATCGAAAATTGGGGCGAAAATAGGGAACCCTCCGTTCCCGTTCTTAGCATTAGGTTCCTTCTGCCTATCCTGCTAACCTGCTATATCCGGAATGCAGCGTGAAGCTAAAGAAATACTTGAACATGTTAATAACAGGAAATGAAAAGGCATTTGCAGCGGGCGCCGATATTAAAGAAATGCAGAACCACACCTTGAGCAGCACAACTAGGGAAGGATTCTTGCAAGAATGGGAGGATGTGTCGAACTGCGGCAAACCCATTATAGCTGCAGTTAACGGATTTGCTGTAAGTATAAATTTACCCTAATTAAGTGTAAGATTCTTGATAACGATTTACAATTTCGAAAGTAAACCCGACGGTTTGTGAGTTAAAAGTAAGTTAAAAAGTATTTGATATTTTCATTCCTCGCTCTGGTAACGAGGCACAGCAAAGCGCGGCTTGAATTGCACCAATCAACACACAATGCCTCGAGAATTCGGAGAGCGGAGAAGGATAGGGTATTTATGGGAACGGAGTGTCTAAACACTAGGTTCCCTTTGCCTACTCTGCTATGTGCAGGATACCGCGTGAAGCTACAACAATTTTATTAATACTTTTTATTATAAAAAAAATCAACATTTTATAATCATTTTATAGCTCGGCGGTGGCTGCGAATTAGCAATGCTTTGCGATATTATATACGCGGGGGAAAAAGCCAAATTTGGTCAGCCCGAGATCAACATCGGTACGATTCCTGGAGCCGGCGGCACCCAGCGTTTACCCCGTTACGTGGGGAAATCTAAGGCAATGGAGATCGTTTTAACTGGCAACTTTATTGACGCTCAGGAGGCTGAGAAGATGGGTATGTATTTTTTGACATTATTTTTGCATAGTTGTTGACATTTATTTAGATTTATTTTTTTAAATGATGAATGGTAAACGTTTTAACTGGCAACTTTATTGACGTCCAAATGAAATTTATAAATAATGGTATATTTGCAATATAATAAAATAAAAAATTGTAAAATAAAAATATGGCGTTATGGCAGACCAAAACGGAGATGGCGGGACGGGCTGGACCATTATAGGCCTGACTGGTGCTCAATAGCGCTAAATAGACCGGAATGGAAGAAGTGGAGAGAGGCCTTTGCCCAACAATGGGATGATGTAGGCTAGGGAAAAAAAAAATGATTTTAAGTAGAATTTAAAATTACAAATAAAACAGTTACGACACTGTCATAAATATTGAAAGATATTTTGATTTTCTTCAACCTTTAAATGTAATATAGCATGTTTATTAAAGAGGCAAAAATACTTCAATCAACTATCCACTTGATTATAGGTAGCATACAAACACGACTCAAAAAATAGCAAGAATCAATATAACCATAAATGCAAAATATTTTTTCACACAGACTTATGATAACATAAAATTATTCCAATAAAATACAACCTTATTACAGCGGGTTAAGATTTAGTACCGACCAGCGCGTAATGGATAAGAGACCTCGTAAAATTTTGATACAATAAAATCAATTGTCATTTGAATGACAGTAACGCTTAAAATCGGAATAGCAATTTTTTCGCTCAGTATTCAATATTTTATACTTCCTATATCTAATAAATTAAATTTAAAAAAATGTATTTGTATACTATTGCCGACTTGACTTGAATGACTTTTTTTATAACAGGTCTTGTAAGCCGCGTCTTCCCAGTAGACAAACTTCTAGAAGAAACAATCAAATTGGCTGAAAGGATTGGAACTCACTCCCCCCTCATTGTTAAGATGGCGAAACAAGCAGTCAACCAAGCATATGAAACAACTTTGAAATCTGGTCTGCTTTATGAGAAATCACTGTTCTATGGAACTTTTGGCACTGTATGTTGTATTTTACATTTTTTTAATAATTTTAATACAAAAAAAAACAAAAATGGCAATATATAAAAAATATATATTACAAAAACGCAAACAGCGTAGGCAAACTAAAAAAACCAGCAATCTTACTAACTGTAAACGCAAGAATGTAAGGTCAATTCTCATTCCAAGGATTAAAAAATTTTCATTTCTTTGCTCTGGCAACAAGACAAAGCGTGGACAAAGAGTTCTGTCACTCGACATGCAACAGAAAGAAAATGAGGACCTAGGTTCCCTCTAATTGTATGTGTAACTATGTATGATATACAATGTGAAGTTAGAAAAGATAATAATATTTCTCAAGTATTTGTCTGACAGTTAAAATATATGTTACTTTTTTATTAGTATGAAAGATATTTGTAATTTATTTTTAAATTTTAGGAGGACCGCAAAGAAGGCATGTCAGCATTTATTGAAAAGAGAGCACCCAATTTCAAGAATAATTAAAAAACATGAGAATGTACTTAGAATTTGATCAAAAATTGGTAATTGAAGATGAACCACCATTATCAAACTCATCAGTGATTTTTTTAGCAATATAGAATATAAGGGAAAATGAATTTATACTTGTGCTTTTTTGATTGTTGTTATATTTGATATATGTATATTTTACAAATAATATCTTTCTATACTTTATTATCTATGTCTTTCATTAACCTATACTTTTTATGTTTCTTTATTTAAATTTTATGGAATTATGGAATTTTGTTGTATTTATTTACAGTTTATTGTGCACAATTACTCATTTCGGAATATAGAGTAATATGAAAAACGACAAAAAATTAAACAATGACACACAAAAGGCGGTCTTATCGCTAATCAGCGATTTCTACCAGACAACCTTTGGGTTAGGAAATTTGTGATGAACTAGAGTGGTTGGTGTAAATAAACTTACATGTCATATGTATTGCATGGAAATGAGATTTTGTGAAGTAAAACAAGATAAAAAATATATTTATAGTCATACAGCAGCTATAAAATTTCGTAATTTTTCTAAAATTATTATTATTAGTTAACGAATATATAATATACCATTAACGAATGATTTTGATTAATGGTGACCATAAAAGCCTATTCTAAGATTCTAATGGAATTTCCCACAGCACGACATTTGGTCAGTTAATATCAGATAATAATTACACAATAGTACGATATACAAAAGAAAGGGGAAGCGTGTGAAATCTGAAATTAATAACGTATCAAGAAGCAGATTCCCTTTAGCAAATGGAAGAGCGTCTAGAAAAATAAATATTGTTACATATTGCTTACTTAAATTACAATGTCTATCTATTTCGTTCATAATTATATGTTTACTCCGCTATGTAAGAAAACAAAAAATCCTCAATTTCATTTATAAGTTTTGATTTTTTTCTTAACATAAAGTTATTGAAATTATTTGCTTCTCTACACATATAAAAAAACTATATGCTAGGTATGTGATATATGAGAAAATCTATAAATGGGGGCGTTTATTAACATAATAGTACCTAAAACATTTTTATTTAAAAAAACATTTCTGTTTTTCCATGCGTTTATTTAAGTTAATCTCAAAAAAGTTTTTAAAACTTAAACTTAAAAAGCTTCATTTAATATTGAATGTTTGTTTTATTTAATCGGTTTATAAATAAAATAGCCTGTAGTTTGTTATATTAATACTGGCAACACTGTTTAATTCAATATGTCATTTTAGAAACAATTTTGATGCTAGAAATCAGAAAATTTAATGATTTATTAAAAGAATACTGTTATTAAACATAAGAATTAATGAAATATCTAAAATATGAAATAGTAGAATCGTAATTGTGTAAATCGAATGGACATGCATTAAATGAATTGAGATATATATTTTTTAAAAGATACGTGTACATTATCGGTCACAAATATATATCTAAAAATTTGATTACATTTATTTATAAATCACGAAAAATCTATCGAAATGAGATAATTGAACGTTTTACTTGTGCAATATATCATACACAACTAAACTCGAAACGAAGATACAGTCTGTTACAATAATAAGTGCAACGGGAGTTTTTCTTCATGATTTGGGACTATGTGTTTCGCACCAAGCACATTATGCAAGAGTTCGAGGATATAGAAGTTCACAAAACCAGCGTATCGGTGTTCGTCGCACTATTTTACCTGGAAATGCTGTACATATTGGTAATGACATTATCAATTTTAAATCGCATTAATCAATCATCTTCATAACTTAACTAATAATGTAAGTAAAGCGAATTAAATCACATATTTACTATTTCTGTTTAGATAATGGTCTTGTGACATTGACATATTTTTGTGTATGTTTTAATTGCAGTAAACAAAAATGATTGGAGTTAAGCAAAATATTATAAGTGAATGTTTGTATCTGCAGAAGGAAGAGAATAATACAGTGTTTTTAAATGATTGTCAACTTTTAAAACAGCATCAAATAGATGGATTGCGCTTTCTGTTCCTACAATTTAAGAAGGTAGGTTGGTTCTAGAATCAATATTTGAATCCTATTCATATTAAATTCTATACGGATAGTGTAAGTTAAAAAAAGATATCTAGTATTGATTGTTTATTATTTTCATACACTTTATATTGTATAACCCATATCTTCACACTATCAATATAACCCTATGAGTATAACAAATTAAATATTTACATACTACTACATTTAATATTTTCCAGAAAAAACCAGCTGCAGTTGTCAATTTTCCTCCTGAATGTGGCAAATCAGTGACAGTTGCATTATTTCTTAAAGTTCTAAAAAACATTGTAGACAAGCCTATTCTTATTTTGTGCAACAGTAAAAGTGAAATAAACGTATGGAATGAAATCATACTGAAATGGACAGAATATACTACTGGTAAAATATAATTTCAAATTACTAAAATATAAATTATTTTGCGGTTTCTTAATGTCAATATGGTCTTTATTATTATATTCTTAAATTGCTTACTCCTCCCAAGTGAAGATCCTAATAAAACCCATTCACAGTGATAATGTCAAAACTATTTCCCTGGTCCTGTAATATTATGTTTTATGCCATTTACAGTATTTTGTATCATAGTTCAAAATAAAGTTCTAAGATGATTATCTTAACACTTGGCCGTTGTGGTACAGGGGCCGAATGTGTTACTGAAAATGCAGAAGTGTCTCAATGGGAGTCTTAACACTAGGCAGGGGAGGCAGAGAGAACCTTTCCCAGGTTTCCTCTGCCTCCCTTGTCATGTGCAGGATAGAGCGGAAGCTAAAAAAAAGAATGTTGCTTCTTTTCAGATGATATAGCCATTGACTCATCAAATGTTTATATAAAGAAGAAAATCTTTATAAAACATATGGAGGATTTGACACAATACATGCGTCGTAGTTGGAGCATACTCATTTTTAAAGATGACTTAAGTAAGACCACATTGAAACTTGCATTTGATGCTCATTTTAAGATTTGGATCACATCTACTGATGTAAAGGTATTTATTTAGTTTATTTTTAGCTTCATATTATCAAGAGCAAGCTGAATTGAAAATATTAAGTATTTTTTTATTCTTCTCAAGTAAAATAAAAAGAATCATGTTAAATATTTCTTTTTTATATTGAACCCACAACTATAGGTCGTGGGTTCAATATACGGCGTTAACAATCTAACGTAGCGCTATAGCGTAAACACACTTTTGTGCACCTGTACCATAACTGGCCTCTTGTTCTATTTAATTATTTTATAATTTTTTAAAAATAATTTTCAGAGAGATCTCAAAATGCTGTCTGTAACTTACAACTGGTTAACAAAATTAACAATGGATCCCAATGATTTCATGCCCAGTGGAATCTCAATAAGAGAGAAAATTCAGAAAAATATTCTTCTTGATTCATTCCTAGAAGATTTTCTCATACAAGAAACAAGGATTGAACCTTTTAAAAAAACACATGTTGGTCTTTTAATATTATTTAAATTTTTAATTCAAACTTAAAGTTTAACTATATGTTTAAACATGTACATATTAAAGATTAGTAATTTTTTTGTGAAGAGTTTTGTGCCTCAAAAGAGAAAAACCGAGCTTTTATAGTGTTGCTTTGGTGTCAAATCTCAAATCACGTGGAAGTGTCAAGCTGGTAATAATATCATACATTCAGGTCTATATTATGGAGCACAAGATTAACTCCTAAGTACTCACAATAATAAATAATAAATTTGAATTTATGAAATTAGAGTACTATTAAAGGGAAAAAATAAATTAGTAATTTATAAGTATATTGTAGAAAGACCACAACAAACTTATATTTATAGTTTATTTTATACAAAATTATTACATACACCCTCAAACTTAAAATTGACAATTTTTATAAGTTGTACTTTCTGTTAGCCTACAATCATGAAATTGGTATGGAAGGGTTGTGAGCGAGTTTGACTTGTGCTTGACTGCTTTTTTTGCAGCAGTTGTGTGAAATTCTTCCAGGCCTGTGGGTGTTAATGTTTATTTAGTTGTTTTTGCATTGATTAATGAAACTTAGATAAAGAAAAGATCCTGAAATATTTTATATACTTTGTAATTCTTTCAGATTCATAAACCACCAGATATTGGTACTAAAGAAATAAGCTCACCTAAAAAATCAAAGAAGAATAAAGATGCATCTGGAAAAAAAGTTAAGAGATCAAAAAGAAAAATTGATGATAACATCATTACAGGCAATGATTGTGAAAATCAACCTATGGAAGAAAATGATATCATTCAAAAAAATAATGATCATATAGTTATAACAGCAGATCAAAATAAACATAACGAAAATAAGAACTCAGAGAGTATACTGGATAATTATGAAAATGTTTCTGACATTAATATGAATCAAGATAACTTAACTGAAGAATTTACTTTTGGAAATGCCGCACAAGATATAGTAGAAATGGAAAATATTCTTTCAAATAAATCAACTGAATCAATAGATTTTGATGAAATTGCAATGAAAATAGATAATAATGATGTTTGTGATATAATAAATGATAAAGATTGTAAGGACACTTTAAAAGAATGTAATGAAAGTAATGATAAATGTCTAAGAGAAGAAAAACTTACTGATAATGATGAATGTTTTAAAAAATTTGATACTAAGAGTGCAGATTCAAAACTGACTGATAGTATGGATATAGGCGAGCTCGGGGGCACAGTGGTAAAGAATGATTTAGTTGTAAAGGAAAGTATAGATATAAAACAAACGGGAACAGAATTAGATATAAATGGCGAATGTCATAAAGACATAGATGCTAAGATAAGCGAGTTAGAAGAAAAAGCTCTCAAAAAGTTCAAAGGATCTCTGCTGGATAGTATATTTTAATTCATTTTTTTTCACGCTGTATCACACGTATAGCAAGGTAGGCAGAGGGAACCTAGTGTTAAGAGTTATGTGACACTTCATCCCCCAATTAATTATTGAGACATTGCATGTTGAGTGGCAGAAGTTGCCACAAGAAGGAAATCGAGGAAATGAAAATAAATTATTCCTCCGATTGGGAATCGAACCCACAACTGTCGCGTTTAGTCGCTGTGCCACGACGCTCTCTTTAAATATTACTTTTAAAGAAGTTATGAGTTGGATATAATCGGCTTAGGTTATATTAGTATTATAATTTTTTTATTGTTTCTGTGTTTAAATCTGTATAGAATTTATGTTGTGATGCTTATTATATTGTTTTATGTATACACAAAATATGTTAATTTTAAACCAAACTAATTTAAGTACTGTACAGGAATTCTTTTTCCCAAAATAAACTATTTTGCATTTTTATATTTTCATATTTAATAATATGTACACATAATGAAATAATTATGGCTAAATCTTTTTATTGTACATTGTAGGTAGGGTTGCCAACCGTTTTTCTGTGAAATATTGCAATTTTTAATAAACAAAAAAATATATAATTTTTTACGAGTTTTACACATTGGAGACTAATATGATTTATTATATAGTGGTGCATAAATGTATTTAGAATTTGATTATTTTTGTATTAACAATATTTTTGACTTGGCACTTACATAGTTCTATATTCAATATGTATCATATTAAAGTAAATGGAAAGCTTATTTTATATGAATGAAATTACTTTGAAAAAAATATTTTGAAAATTTTATGACATGGAATTTTGACATACTATATATTTCTTCAATTATTATTTACTCGAGTGGGAACCGTCTACAGCTCCATCACTGACCCATTGCATCACGGCACTGCAACATGTCTTTATACTCTTAATATATTTTGCCGAATATTATGATATTACATATTAAAGTACAGTTGGCAACCCTAATTGTAAGGTTAAGATTTTTGTTAAAATTTTATTTTATTTACATATATGTTTGTGCTTTTATGCGTTTATATGCAATTTATTTAGCACAATATATGTATTAATGTGTAATATAACCATAGATTTACGTTTTAACTTAGTAAATGGTCTTTTTTAAATGTAAATGTTTCGTTTATTTCTATCTATTCCATGGTATAAACATTCTTCACATGATTATTTAATAGAAGCGGTCACTACAAAATAATCTAGATACTAGTAATCTGGATAAATACAATATAATTTTTAAAATAATCAATATTTCAAAAATAATTGGTTTTTTGTTTTAAGTAATGGAAATCGGGAAAAGAAAGCGTCGTAACACTAGGTACTCTCTGCCTACTCTGCTATGTGTAGGATACAACGTGAAGCTAAAGAAAATATAATTAGATATAGTAGAAAAGACGGGAAAATAATACAACTCAATATGCAACATTCGTATATATTTGACATTTAGTACATAGATTATATAATAAATGTTTGTATAAAGGAATGTAGATGAAGCTAACAGTAATACTAACTATTATTTATATTTCTATAATTTATAAATAAAATGGATGATATTATATAAATATATCACAAGTAACATATATTAAAAGATTTAGAATTTTGTACAGGTTTGATAAAATGAATTCATTCAAAATAAAGATAAAATGTACATAAATTTATATCATCAAATTATAATCTGGAAGATGCATTTAATGATTCAATTACTAAAAGATAACAATCTTAAGAAAGTAAATTGCACCAGATATATCTATAGATACAATGCTTATTACATAAAAGTAATATTTATATCATTTGATAGTGTAATATTATGTAAAATTTGTTATTTCATAAACAGTTTAAAATTAATGGGAGTAAAATATATAAGAACTAGGCCTCGAGGTTAATAAATTATATGTTATCAAATTAAAAATTACCCTTTTACATTACAAATTAAACATGCACAGATACGAAATTGATTTCTGTGCCCAAAGTATTTGGTGAGTACTTTTGTGAAATAATTAAAATTTTATTGTACAATTATACAAAGATAATGTAGTAATATATTATATAATATTTATAATATAACAATAACGTATCATTAAGTACTTAATAACCTACAAATAATTGTTTGAACTACACAAAATATTCTAAATTTATTTTAAGCTTAAATTTAATATAAACGATATCGAGAACTGAAAAAATACAATAATGAAAATCTTAAATTAAAGTAATAAAAAATAGAATTTTGTCATTATCATAAAGTAAGATTTTCTGGTGGTTTGTGCATTGTTTGCTTTTTTGTGCCTTGGGGAGAAAATAATGAAAGATAAGAAAATCCTAAGCTGACATCTGCACAGCCATTTACAGCTAGCTTTCATTTGCCACTTCATATTTCATTGCCACTTCATATTGTACTAAATATATAAATTATTCATAACACTTTACGAAATACGACAAAGAAACTGCAAAATTATATAATTTTTAACAATGTTTATATTTATTCATTATTAAATATTTTCCTAAATTATTTCCCCATCGAATCTATTTTGTAAATATATTTAAAAAAATTAAAGTAATGGAATGTCCTTGTGTGAAATATTTATCATAAAATATTTCACAATTAAGATATAAGAGAAATATCAATGGAATTTATAATTAAACAACAAATATTTAAACCAATAATTTCTCAATATTTTACATAACTTAAAATATTTTCATATACAACCTTTATTAGGAACATAAGTAATAATATTTTTTATAAATCAAAAAATGTCCATAGGCTGCGACTAAATTATGAATAAAATGCAATTTTTAATTATTATTTGATAAGTACACGAAATACAAATCTATTCTGTAATTTTTTAAGTTTATTTAACATTCTTTAAGTGGTTCGACGCTTATAAAGCATCATATTTTTTATCAATGTAGTGTTTATAACAATTTATTTTCTAAAATATCAATATTTCTATAAATAACTTGCAATAGGTACCCTATAATTTTTACTAATATATTAACTAAAAATTATTTATTTGTTCCAATTTATGTAACTTTTTTTAGAAATTCGAAATCTAAATGTAAATTTAAAAAATTCTTTCTCTGTCTTTAACATTATATTATTAAACACTCTCTTTTAAAATTTTATCAACATTAACTGTAAATATTTTTATTTTACAATTTCATAAACAACACAACATATCTGAAATATTTCTTCTAACATCGATCTGTATATAAATAAACATAAGTTTACAAAAAGTAACTAGACGCCTGCGCCTATGCACTATGAAAAAATATCTAACATATACATACATCATTTGAGAATTTAGTTTGAGTGACAGCAGTGTAGTGCCAAGTTCAAAGTTTTTACCAAAGTAGAGTACATTTTAATTGCAATTGATAATTAAATATTAAAAATTGATCACATATGCTTCGTTTCCAAAAACACAATTAATTAATTGTTATATTACAATTAAACATCACATAAGTAATTGGTAATTGTGACTTCCGCACCAAACAAGCAACCGCTTGTTAATACAATTTAATTATGATTTGCAATGAAAAAAGTTTCAACTCTAGCATTACTTACAATTTAGAATATTCATAACAATAATGAAAAATCGTTTCCAAAAAGGCCGTTAATAAGAGATCAGTCAGTCATTCGTGATGTCTTCGCTCTTTAATAAGAAAAAAAAATACCATCTTCGCTAGGGAGTTAAATGTAAATATTCCGCTATAAATACACGGAATATTTTGTTTAAATTATCTATAGTGTTAAAATCTAATGCGGATAAGTTGTCACGCGACGTGTGCCACATACTGGGGAACGGATTCGGGATGATATGTAGTACGTCCACGTCTGAAATTATTAAGAAAAGAAAAACCATTATTATTGCAGGCAAAAAAAGAGAAAACCTAGTGATAAGCTATTTCGTTCTCCACTAACTCTGCTCGTAACAATATGCTATTGTGCATTTTTTTATTCTTATAGAATAAGACCTTTACATTTTACTTAAATTTCCAATAACTTATTTTAATTGAGGTATCGACTCTGACGGAGTGTGTCAAGTGTCAAGGATGTCTCAAATACTTAATCGTAAAACTAAAATATATTAGACATTTCTAATATATTTCATTTTTAAGCTATTCCCAAATAACACGAAGAAAAAAAGCAATGGTTCCGTTTTAAACAAGGAATTAGAATCTAAAAATAAATCTTATGAATAATCGATTTTGAAACATAGCGGAGCCTTAATTTTCCATTTATAGAAATCTTTCACGCTTCGTTTGCCTTGCGTCAAACCGTGTTAGATTAAATTAAATTGTTATCATCCACACGTGGTCAGCATATATTAATATGTTATAACTTTAGTTTCAGCTTCACGCTGTATCCCGCATTTAGCAGGGTAGGTAGAGGGAGCCTAAAGTTAAGGCACCCCCCTACCAACCACTTTCCACCGAACTCTGGAGGTGTTGCATATTAAGTAACAGGACCCAACGTCGCGCTTTGCCTCAACACCAGAGCGAAGAAATTAAAATATTAAACATTTCGTTTCTTAGAGTGGGAATCGAACCTGCGCCACGGCTGGCCTCAATCATAATTCTCTCATTTAAAGAAAAAAGAAAGGACTTCAAAACACATTTCACGCAAACAAAAGAAATAATAAAAAAAGCAATAAAGCCCAACTTACCCCTCTTATAGAACGGTATATGGTCGTCTTCAATTACAGCGTTTGATGTGGAAAGTCGGAAATATGTTTGCTCGGCCTTCCCCGGAGAGTAGGCGGAAAGTTGACCCAATTCCGCCAGCCTTTGCTCAGCACTCGCCATACGTATGTACCATTTCTCTGTTGATCTAAAGTAACTGTAGAACACTGGGTCTGGACTGCCTAGGAGATCGAGAAGAACCAGGACATCCTAGAAAAATATATTTTTTTTAAATTTAAATTTGTTATTATTACAGTGTTCTAAGGTAACGCTAACGATTAGATTATAAGTTAAATCAATTATTACTTGTTTGATAAAACATTAGCAATGTTAAGATGGAAATTATGTTTCTAATTTGCCTATTATTATTATTTTTTAAGCTTCACAAATATAGTGGGGGGAACCTTTGAATTTAGAGTCAAGACACTACGTTCCCATTAAGAAACTTTCGTTACCTAATTTCCATCGAATTTTTGGAGACATTGTGTGTTGAGTGGTGGAACTCAACGCCGACACATTGCGTAACGCTGATCATCTACATTACAATGTGTTACGAAATATTTGTGAATAACGTTCTTTTAATCGAATGTTTGATTAAATTTTATTTTGTATGTGTTATCGGTGAAAGGTCAAGGTTCATTGATCATTGTATTAAGAAAACTATTTTATTAAGATATTTTTGTTTCTATGCTACAAATGTTTCTGATTAGAATTGTATCTTGCAGAGAGTTGCGTGTCAGCTTAGGTACAGGGAACCGGGAACCTAGTTTCCCGTTAAAACGCTTCTGTTACCCACTTTACGTCGAATTTTGGAAATTTTCATTTCATTTTAAAATTTTGGCATTATGTATTATTACATTTTTATTGAAAACGAAAACATTGAACATTTAATTTCCCCAAAGTGTAGATCGAACGCCCGACCATCGCGATTACAGCCGTACTTGACTTGTGCCCCAACGACTCGCCAAATAAAATACATATATAAGTAAAATGCATATATATAGTATAAAATAAGGTCACGTAACATAATATAATAGGTATAATTATTTCACTCACTATATGAGCACTATTATAACTCGCAACAGGATATGCCACTTTACGAACAAAAATATTTGTATATAATTGACACTCAGTATGTGAAAATTGTGCAGCAAATGTTTTATTTATACATAAGCATGAAATTCGATCGTCTAGTGTTTTTTACTCTAAGAGCCAAGTTACAAATAAAGTTTTAGATTACTATCTCATAATTAAGGGTATCTGACAGTTAGAGGTTTCTTATATTTTTTTCTGTTTCACCATCAGGGTAGGAAGAAATTAAAATATAAATGTATATAAATAAATTCATTTCCTCGAGTTGGGATCGAACCCACAACCGTCGCGTTACAGTCACACCCATGTGCCACTGCGCCACGACGGCCTGTAACGAAAAACGAACGAACAAATTTAAAACGAACTGGTTTATTAAGATAATATATATATTTCTATCGGAATCATGTTTTTGTTATTTATATTTAACGATTTGCGTGACCTTTTTTGTATCTCAGGATTTTTTCCCGCAGAGTAGTAAAGGCAAAGAGGACGTAAATTTTGTATGAGATTGATGAAATGAAAGCGGCATCTCAAGATCGATGTCAGAGTTGAGAACGATTTATAAATACGGCCCCTGGTGTTAAAAGGCTAACACGAGGAGTCTTTACGTTTAGGTATGCGTACGGAACTCGCGACGTTCAGTTTGAACTGTGTGTCAAACAAGAAGAAAATAAAAAAAATTAACTGGTTGTCTGTAGACGATAATTTTAAGTAATAACATCGTAAGATAACATGGTGAAAAAGTGCAAAGTTTTATGAAATGAATTGAATTATTATCATTAAATTACCATTATTTTGTACAAAGAAGGAATTCATTGAAAATAACCATTTTTTTCGATGAATTAACGTTATTATTTTCATTCGTTAATTCAAATATTTTATTTTCTTAAATTATACAGATTAATTAAAAGTTCAATACGAATGTACATGTATCCATCATGTATCCATCATGCTAATACACATTTATAAGTAAAAGATAAATAATTACAAATACTTTAAGGAGATAAGGCATGCATTTCTATTTATTTCGTAAACAACTTTACTATTATCGAAATATGCTTAAAATTGTATCATTGTTTACAACTATATACTAAATGGTACTTCGAGCCGAATGATAAACTTTTAACTTAGTTGGGTTTTTACTAGATTATGTCAAAATAAGATGATTCCTTTTGGACCGTCTAACGCGTTCGTTACGTATTTTGATTTCCCACTTTGGGAAATTTGAACTTAATATGGGATTATATATTAGATTAAAAGAATTAGTTAGCTTTCCTTGACCCACTGTGATACCAGGTGTCTTAGTCTATTAATTAATGACATAGTTGGTTAATATATTTATAGCAATCATTCTCAATGAAAATTTGAAATCAAGTATGTTTGTAATATGTGTAGAGTACAGTCGACAAGTCCTGAATCTTCTGATCTTATGTGCATTGTGCAGATAGGAATAAGATTATTAAATATATACTTGTCTTATTTAATTATATACTTGTGGTATGAAAGCTTGCTTATGTATAAATAAATTCTATATGTATTTACAGATTCAAGGCCATGTGCATATCTAGAGATATTTTTTTTCTTAGTAAATTTTCTAGGATGGTCACCAGACTATTCTGTGGTGGGCACGAACCACCCGGGGGTTATTATAAGACACAAGGGGGGCTATTCCTACGTTCCATTATATCATGGCATACGTGACGCGCTCATTTAAAGCAGGAAAGGAAGGAAATGTAGCTATATTTACATTATCAATCTACGCTGAAGGCAAATTTATTATAAATATTATGATAAATTGGCAACGGGCTAAACTCTAATCTATGTATGTGCATAAATTTGAATAGTCTTAACCCTTTAACTGTAAAATTCATAAAATTTTGTACAAAAAAAAATATGAAAATTCTGCAAAAAAAAGAGTAAGTAATGTAGGAGAAATATTAGGGAAAAAAAAGGAAAAAGTTCTTTCAATATAATAAATATACATAATACCGGAAATCGATCAGTGTGTCCAATGCAATTTTTTTAACTGTTTTACAGTTTTATAGTTGATAACAATGCTATCTTAAATACCTACTACAAGATAAATGGACGAATTGATAAAAGATATCTTAATATCGATCAATCAACTGTCAGAATTATATAATATTTAATATGCCTTTTATTTCTATTAGAGGAATTATTAATTCCTTTCAAATTCAATCAATTAGAGAGATGAGAGGGAAGGTAGTGTTTAACTTTTAGTTTTCCTTATAAAAAATAGGTCTCAGTCACTCTGTTCTACACGTCATAGTCATTGCATGTTTGGTGATAGAACAAAAAAAATATTTATTTTTATAAACCAAAGTTTAAGAGACTCCGTTCTTTCGAATTCTTAAGGCGTTGTTTGTTGAATGGCAGAACTCAACGCTGTACTCAACCTTGTTACCAGATCGAGGAAATGAAATATGAAATATAAAAAAAGTCATTCAATGGTAATTGAACTCACAACCATCACGTTTACGCTTAAACGCAGAGGCTACTACATCCCAGTACAGTCTGGTTAGCTACGTCACTACTTAGTGTCTGGGTTACTGTGGCGTCAAACAAACGCATACATCTACATAATTTTGTATTCATCGATATTGATTTACCTTGAATTTAGATGTTACAGAGAATAATACAAAATAGCCTTACGTATAAATAACATGTATTCTTGCTCTTTCTATTGTAAAAAATTTGGATGTGGACTTTTTTATACATATTTTTTATTAAAAACCCGCGAGCTGGGAAGCTCGCTTAGTGAAAAAATTAGTTAAATTAGATTAAAACTGATGTTAATAACCGACTTCTGTGAGAAAAGGAGATTATCAATTCGACAGTATTTTTTTTATGGTGTTCCAATTCCCAAGTAATTTGGAGTTCGCTGTAATCACAGAATAGAGGTAAAGATAAATAAGTTATGTATGAATATGATTCACTTTTTTTACCGTGGAAGTCTTCTCTGTGGAAAAACCACTGACAAAAATGTTTAGCCTTAAGTTTTTGGTAAGATAAAGTACCCAAAAAGTGCAAAGACTAACTTTATTATTAATATATTAATAATATATACATATTACATTCGTTTCAACATGTATGAATATGGTAAAGAAACATGTTTTTTATGGGTACTCTAGGCAGAGAGAAGCTAGTGTTAAGACACTTCGTTCCCCAGTTTAATTGGTCTTTATTAGGAAAAAACTCACCATTCTCTGCAAATGACTGGCTCCTTCCTTATAAGGCATTCCGTGCCACATTTTAGCTAAATGCCGGGCCCCATATATGGAATCTCTTGGGCCCCACTGTCTGAATGCCTCTTCACCGTCAAAGAAAATGAACATGAGACTTAGCGACGAACTCTTTAATTTGTCAAGTTGTTTAGACATTACTTCAGCAAGATTGATCATCATGGCGCACGGCACCGCCGAGTCTGTCGCTCCTAAAAATAATTTAAGTACAATGTAAGAAGCGTGTTTAGAATTTTTAATTTTTATTGCTTGTTGTTCGCTGTGTTATGCTGTGAAGTTTATATTTAGGTCAGTAGGTTTGCCATATAAGGATGCGTAAAAAATAGGCTGCTTTGACAGCTGCTATATTATTTTTATTATGGACTCATTTAGAGAAGAATAAAAAGAAAGTCTCTTACGTTGATCTAACATTTCAGTAACAACTCATAATTTTTTATATGCATTAAGAAAAGGGGCGCGGGTTCAAATTCCGCTACGTTTAGATTTTTATGTTTTCTAAATAAGTATTTTTCTTTCCTAAGTGTGGAATAACTCTTTAAATACATTGAGAGTCTTCAAGAAACAAATCAATGAAAACCAATATTTTTTTTAATATAAAGTATATTAAAAAAAATATTGATACCATCCACCCAATAATTTATAAAGAGAGTGTTTGAGCTAAATACTAAAACTTACCAACAAACACATGTTCCCTCGTATATTTACTATCATAATGGCACGCAAGTACCAAATATCTATCAGCATCGGGATTTAGCTTGGCTATTATATTCCTAAATTTCAATTCTCCGAACACAGGAGTTTGGTCTGTGAAGGCGTCTTCTGTGACCTCCCATCCTAGACCTGTCATCTCATCACGTATATAATTACCAACTTTCTCATGATTTTCTGAACCAACCACTCGTGGTATTAAGATTTCGTCTAGAACTTTCCGAAATTGTTGCCTATCTGAGAGTTTCGCTATGTCCTTGATGTTTTCGTCTGTCAGTTCTTGTGCCTCGTGGAAGTTCTAAGAATAACAAATTGAATATAATGCTAGAAAAGTGATAAGGTAATTTTAAATGTACAATATATTTTTTTAGCTTCACACTATATCCGCTTATAGCGAGGCAGAGAAAATTTAGTGTTAAGACTTTTTTCCATTTTCTCCTAAACAGTGAACATATCAGACATTATGTGTTGAGTGGCGAAATTTAACGCCGCGCTTTGTCTTGTTAGCAAAGAGAGAAAATGAAAATATTAAATAATTCACTTCACAGTCTGGAGATAGAACTTACAACCAACGCAACAGTCACACACTGTGCCACAGCACCACAACGATCTCGGATGTAAATTCCTTATTACATTTTTTTAAACTATTAGTAATCTTTTGGGAATTCCTCAAATATAGTTTGTAAACTAAAACATTATTGTCATATGAAAAAATTCTAAATCCACATTTTCATTATTTACAATCTTAATTTTCATTAATCTTTTTATAATGAGATTTTTTGATAGCTCAACCTTGTTGTTTATTGTTTAATAGCTTACAAAAACTCTATTTATATAGGATACTATAGGAAATAGGTATAAATAATTAGACAAGATTTATAACTAGCTCCAACCTTGTGGTGTTGTGAAAGTGTTCTGTTCAATATAAGTCATAAGGTCATTAAGTATTTATAACCATTATTCGTTAATACAGACATACAATAATGAACCATATGCATATAAATATTTTCAATAAATTAACAATTTATAGCAAAATCTTTAAACCTTGTCTCTCTACCAATACCAAATTTTTAATCTTTCTACTATGGCTGCCTTAGAAGTATATTCTAGAAATAAATTAACTATAGGTCTAGACAAGCTGAGATCTTTTAGCACGCTATAAATATTTTTTGTTACTATGCAGAATGCATAACACTGTAAACTTATACATACAACTGTAAAACTAATGATTGAGGGCTCACTCTCCACTTGATCTTTTTTGATTTCCTTATTTCAATTTACTCATACAATTATATTAAATTTTTTGTATTTTAGCACTAAGTTGGCTCACTACCTAATGTAGATAGGGAAAAAGCTATGAAGCTGGTACTTAAATAGCTTTCCAATATTGATAATATGATAAAAACCAAATATCCATGCAAACAATTCATTAGTAGATTAGAGATTATGATAATACTACTCTATTTCCAATATTATCTTTGTTTACTATGTAAATAAATAATCTCTTTTTTTTAATAAATAAGGTTTTGTTGGAATATTTACATACATTATGCTGACATGTTAAAAGTGTTGCAAAATAAGACTTAAAAACAAACCATGTCATCTGCTACATTAGTGAAAGTTAAGTTAAAGATGTTTTAAAAAAATATAAATTAATACAAGAAATGTTTGCAATATTGTGATTTTAAATTTTACATTGTACTTAATTGGAACTCGATCAAATGCGGTTGTAGGCTGAGATAATATTATCATAATGGACAGAAGTTTTGCTACTTTTGCAAGTTTCGTTAGCGTAAGTTACAAATAAAGTTTGCTTACCTTTTCTTGATAGAATTTTAATGGTGTATCTGTATTTACAAAAGTAAAACTTAAGCTAGCTATTAATAAACAAATTGTTTTAGACATTTTTAACTTATTTCACTTTACACAAAACAAATGCTAAAACATTCCTTTGTAACAAACGTACTCACTCGATGAAGCTCTACGCGAAACTCATTCAATTTTTAACCTTTCACACCTCCTACCCCATTCTTAATGTTGACAGCTCTAAGAAATGTTGCTATATTGGTTGTCTGAGTTACCCACATTTGATAATAAATTTAAATATTATTTTTATTTAAAAAAAAATCTAAATGAATGTAAATATTCTACACAAATAACTAAAATTCTACTATAACTTGAAAATATTTGTTTACTTTAAAGTTGATACGATTTTTTTTATTCCATATGTAACATTCTGTCAAGAAATATTAAAAATATAAATACGTTGAGAATAAATCTACTAGATAAATGGCTGTTATAAGAACAGAATAAATATGTTTCTCATTATTTTATACTTTTAAATCATTCATAGAAAATATTATGACCTAATAAATAATTAAATAGTTGAATAAATAAGGAAATTTGTCTTGAACAAAATGCATTATAGTTTCTCATGTTTTTTGAAAGCAGTTTATATTGAATTACCCGAAAAACTAGGAAGGTAAAAAACTAACAACTCAATAAATTCAAAGATTAAATTTTCGATAAAAGTAGAATACCCAGAAGTACAACAAGTGAGTATCAAAACAAACCAAATAAATGACTTACTAAATATTATGATAAATAATATGCACAATTCAATAATATGTCTTTTGATAATATTATGATTTATGGTAAGTGGTCTGATATGATATAATTTTTTATCTCTTCAATATTAATTCGGTTGCATTGTATTTAGTGATAGCCATAATACCCACATTACTTCTTTTTTCATTTTCACGCTATAAAGTCAAAAGTCAAAAAGTCATGCCGTGTATAGCCAGGTAGGCAGAGGGAACCTAGTGTTAAGACACTTCATTTCCCACTTTCTGCCAACTTTTGAGACATGCCTACTTGTTGAGTGGCGGAAAGAGCGAAGAAATGAAAATATTAATAAATAATATTTCATTCCCCTGACTGGGGTTTGAACCCAGAACAGTCGAGTTTATCTTAATTAATCACACACTTGTGCGATTGCGCCACGACAGCTTCAAAATTAGGTTCCACAAAGATTAGTGCCATATTATTACTCTTTTTTAAAAAAAAACACTTCTATCTTCACATTCTATTATAATGTTTTGTGACGTCATAAAGCGTGACGTTAGCGGTCTCCAACAGTAGTTTAGTATAGCGGCCTGTACTTTACTTTTAAAAACGCACCTTATACCGTTGCAATAGAGTCGTAAATTAATACTTAAGTATATTGAAATATAGCACAAAGTTTTTCTCCAAAATATATTATTAAAAAAGGTTCCCTTTGTTTCCATTGAGATACACAAGGGAGGTGTAGGACGCGTGGGTGAAATTATATTAAAGTCCAAGAATGGTCTCGGGGATGAGGCTGACGTCTTCTAATTTAAGCATTGCTATATAAGACCACGCAACTGTAAAATGTAATTTCTATGTTAATCTTAAAAGAAAGTATGCTAAAATGGTACTGGAGTGCTTGGTGAAATATTTGCAAAAATGAAATATTAAATCCTTTGTTTAACAGATTTAAACTATACATATAATAAAACTGTAAATTCTGATTTCGCTCTGTTGTGGATGTAAAGCGCGGCGTTTAGTTCCGCCACTCAACACGCAATGCCTCCAGAATTCGACAGGAAGTGGCGAACGAACGGAAGGTGTCTTAACTCGAGGTTCCCTCTGTCTACCCTGCTGTGTGCAGGATACAGCATAAAGCTGATTTAATTTCATTTTTAAAATTCAAATATACTCGTATGTGCATATATTTAAGTAGGTAGGTAATGGTACTTATTTAAAACTTAAACTTAAGGCTTAACAGGCTTCTATTTTGTTAAATGTAATGTTACATTTATAAATGTTATAACTTTTAAAAAAGTACTAATCGGATAAAAATGTATGTCTATAATTTTTTTTAACTTAAAAAACAATATTAATAATAGCATGTGTAAAAATACTTTCAAAAATAATACTACGTTAAATCTTATCTTGAACTGTACATTTTTACTCAGGAATTATAAAAACTTATCGAGTAAACAAGATATTCATCACACGGGATTCCCAAAACTGTTTCGAACAGGAAATCCCGGGATCTCATTTCCCTGGAAAGCGTAACCGCCACCTAGCTGTATTTTTACTATGTGTAATTTAATTATTTTCCTGTCGAGATTATTTAAGTATGTAATCATGTGATAATTACTAAGAATTGATGTGGAGAATAAACTAAGAAGATGTCTAACGTTCTTGGGTTTTACGGAGTCCATATTCAATTAAAATCTACCAAGATTAGTAAATAAATCAATTTGATAATAAGATTCGTCCCAGCTGAAGAGTCATTCTTTTATTTACAGGAAAATATTTTTTTGCCTAAAACCTAGTAAGTAGATAGGTATGATGCCGGGGTTGCACCCAATACAAAATATTCTAATCGAGGAAAATTGTGTTAAAATCGTGTTTCTAAATTTCTAAACTTCACGCTGTTACCCGCATTTAGTTGAAGGAACCTGTAAACCTAGTGTTAAGACACTCTGTTCTCATTAAAACACTTCCGTTCCTCACTTTCTGCCGAATTCTGGAATCTTTATTAAGGAATAACGGATCTCCACGCCGCACTTTGCCTCGTTACCAAAATGAAGAAATGAAAATATTAAATATTTTATTTCCTTTCTTGGGAATCAAATCCACAACCTGTGGCGCTTACGTCACACGCGTGTGGCGCTACGACTCGTCTGGTTCTCGTTTCTAGTTATAACATTTTTATTAACTTGCTCTGTTTGTTTCTCTTGAATTAGTAATTTAGTGCCTAATACATTTTTTACTGTATGTTTATTTAGGTTTGGAGGGTCTATTAATTGTATTGATATTCTTCACACTAAAAAACATTCTTCGTTTAATATTTTACTAACTAACAACAACAAATAATAACCAAAACCTTTTAGTCTCATATTAATAATAAGTAGCCTACCTAAGTACTTCAGCTAATGCTTATTACAATTATGATTTAAAGTTGAATAATAGGTTCAATACAAGTAGGTACCTACTATATAATATTACCTACATATACAAATTTAATGTCATAATAAAAATTAACTTTGATAAGGATTTATTGCTAAATTAAGTCGTTGCACTAGTTCACTGTCAAAACCAATACTGCGACGTATTTTATATTGTGAAATATATAATTGTGAATTACCAACGACGCGGACGCGGATCGTCTTCGGATATATTCTACTTGAAAACACAACTTCGCCATTTCCACAAAATACCTCTATCGAACTGAAATCTACAAAAATTCTCATGGAAACATGATTAACGGGAGACCAATACGCTCGCCTAATGCCGTCTATGCCTCCACGATCGATGCTCACATATCCATGCTCTGCTGAATATCCTATTGTAAATCTACCCAATTTCCATTCGAAGACGAGCCCTACGTCGAAGTAAATCGATGTTGAATTCACAATCAGCTCAAACGACTTGCTCTCCGCTGGGAATGTCTCTCCTGGACTGTACCACGCGTCTTCTAATAATTCGCCTCGTAGCTCCTCCATTTCTCTTATGGGAGACATGAGGAGAACCCCGTTTTCATTTAAACGTAATTCGCGTACAATTGTTAGCATGCTTGCCCATCCAAAAGTAGATTCTTTCAATTCACTCTCCCACATTCCAAGCCACGCTATAAGAATTCGTCTCCCATCAGTTGCAATCATAGACTTGGCGCCGTAGAAATCGTGACCGTAGTCAAGTTGATTAAACGTAGCACTCGATACTTCTATATCATCAAATCTACCTTTGTAGTGATTAAAATGTCCGATTACATACCCTGTTTGACATAGGTTTCTAAACCTCCATCCATCCAATTCCATGCCTTGGACTGATATTATTAAAACATGCATACCATCTAACTCAAATAGGTCCGGGTTCTCCCATATATAACCCATGTCTCCATAAGATGCAACCAAAGTATTATTAAAATTCCAACTAAATAAGTCCTCAGATGTGTATAGTAGTAGCTGGCCGTGTCTTTTCGTCGATGTATTTCCGACTATCATGTACCAACGTCTGCCGAAACGCCATACTTTTGGATTTCTGAATTCTCCTATCCCATTCGGGGATTGCCTTAAAACAGGATTGTATAAATATTTCTGAAAGAACACCCCATCTCCGCTCACAGCGACATTTTGCGTTTCATAACTTTCTTTTTCGGATAAAATTCGTCCTGTGTAAAAAAGTAGCAGAAAATTTCTATTTACAATAGCTGAACCTGCGAAGCAACCATGGCGGTCGTAATAATCGTTTGGTAATAAAGCTGATGGGTAATGCATCCAATCAACTAAATTTTTGCTTACAGCGTGTCCCCAATTCATGTGGCCCCAAGCGCCATTATATGAATGGTACTGGTAAAAAATGTGGTATTGACGCTTGTAGAAGGTGAAACCCGTTGGATTGCTTATCCAACCTTCAGGAGCGGTTATATGATAAATGGGTCGGTATCTTTTTCTTAATAAGTTGTTATGTTGGGCGACCACACCAAGTATAAATAAAAAGGCTACGGCTACAGCAATCCGAATGTGATCCATGACTGAAAGGATTAGGCAACGATGTGTTTGAGCTAATTTGAACAACAATGGAATCTTTGTTTGTAAATAGACGACACTATTTTTGTGTTACGTGATGTATTTTGATTATAATCATTGCGTCACCTTCACTTCACCTAAACATTGTGTCATGGCACAATTCTACGATTGATTTAACAATTTTGAGCGAATTCTATGGTATGTTTAATAAGGTATTATGAAATTTCTGGGTTTTGTTACTTTAAACACTCAGATAACAAATTTCCTGTTTAGCATAAATAAATACATCTAGTGAGATATATAAAAGGAAATTGAATCTCCATCTAAGCCATCGAAGTTTAATCCAGTAACTAAAATAAAAAAAATATAACCTATACTCATTACTTATTTATTTTACCAGATTTATTTATTTTGAAGAGGCCGACTATCCTGTGTAAATACCTTTATTACAAAATTTAGTGCTTGTGAGATTGGAACCCATGATAAAATCATTTATATATGTAAGTATTAATACTTCCATACAAATACACAAAATTAAATTCAATGGGAAAAAAATAAAATAATGATTAAAATGTATATATGTTTATTATCAATAGGTATAAAGTAACAGATTGAATATATTGATTTCTAAAACTAAATTATTGCATTATACTAATACTAGCATTGATATTCCATGTATCACAGTAGATTATACATTTTGGTCTTATCTTATATAATTATTCCTGCCACCATAGCTGTATGCATTTTCATATTATTGAACATCTAATATATTTTTATATATAGTAAAATTACATTAATAGTTGCATTCAGAGATGTCATGTAAAAAAAATGTAAATAGCGGCGTTGAGCTCAGTAAAATTATAATTTGCGTCTTAACTCTTTTTTAATCATAATAATAATTATTAATAAAATATATGTGATGTCCAAATTATCGAATACTTGTCCTTATTCTAATTATTACTATACTAATACTAAGAAATAACATTTGAAAAACGAGACAGATCGAGACAGAACTGAAAAATGGAATGTATTTTTAGTAAAAACGCTGCCAAAACATTGCCATAAACAAAAAAAAAATAACTAAAACGTCCTCTATAATATAGTATTGTTATACTCTAATGGAATGTTCTCTTATAATATGTTAATCCTACATTAAATTACTAACTTGGAGATACAATGTCTGAATAGTTTTTATATATTTTTTATGTCAACACAACAACAACATTGCAAGTAAATCCCTATTGCACAGTCAATATTAATTAAATCATTGTGTTATTTCATTATTTTATAATAATTATTTAAAAAATTTTGCTGTTTTTTTTAAATGAACATATTAAATATGTCAGTTTATTCAAATATACATAATCAATTTAATTCGTTGTTTATTATAGCAGAACTACCTTCAAAATCGGTGGTAGTACTTTAATGTTAATTTTAAAATGTTATCAATAATTATTATCATCATCATTATTTAAACTCTCTCTCTCTTAGACTTAGCGTGCGGGTGTCGTAGCGCAGTATGCAGGTCCGCCCATAACGCCGCGACGCGCGCGTGTGCCGTGCCCTCCGCCTTCATTACCTCTGGGAGTACTTCGAGAGCTGAGAGGGCGTAGGCGCGAGCTGTTTTGGCTTCCTGAAATTTTTAGGGTTTCTTATAATTTTATTTTACATTTCTTATTATATTTAGATAGAGTGTTCCAGTTACTGCAGGCTTTGAAGCATGTAACGATTAGTAATAAGTAATTCCACTGTTCATTGTTATTTCATTGTCGATATGTAAAAAAATTGACAATGCATTTTCCACATCTATATTTGGTAGAAAATTTATACTGTTTTCCTTATATTTCTACTCTTTTTTTTAATTATATACAACGATTTTTATGTAACTAAAAAAAAATAATTAAAATTAATTATTTAAAAATATTCAATTGAAAATAAAAACATTGTGATGTGGATATACTGGGATAACATAAAACGCAAGAACTTATGCCATACAATAAATACACACAGTATGTTGAATGGGAAATTTATTTATTTATTTTAAATACTTTTTTTATAGACTTCAAAATACTAGGAAAACATAAACCATCTAAGCATATCAACATCAGCATATTGCAATGTAAGAATTATCCAGAAGTACAAAATTGTCTCTATCATTATTCTACTGATGTGGAAGTACTGGGAGAGCATAAATTAGTAAGAAGTCTTTTTAGGCCAATATAAACAGAACAATAAACATTAGCAAAGAAGTACCAGGACAACATAAACTATTAGAACATGTCATCAAGAACACCATACAAAGTTTGAAGAAATAGTCGGGGAAGTACCAGGAGACCAGAAGCTACTAAGTACTAATAAGTTAAATGTAGTACCAGCATGGTATTATTTATTGTATATAGTAAGTAGTCCATCGCTTATTGTTTCGCACACAACTACCAAGAGGACATAAACTATAAGGACGTACACCCCACCTGTACAGCACACCACAATGCGTTCCGCCAACTAATAATATCTATGTTGATATTATTGAGTAGGTGGAACGCACTTAAGTGCTAATACCATACCTTCACATGAACTGTGATGTACCAGGAGAACATGAAGCATCAGAAAGTTTCTATGCGCTTAGTGTATCAGACTACCAGAACATAATGACTTGAACACAAAATTTCAAAATATTGATTTGCAAATACCAGGATAACATAAGCTACAAAGACATGCCCACCTGTACAGCACACCGCAACGCATATCTGTGCCTGGCCCGCAGCGCGCGGGCGGCGGGGGCATGCGGGGCAGCGGGGGCATGCGGGGCAGCGGGGGCGGTGGCGGCAGCCGCCCTCTCCGCGTGGAGACCGCGGGTGAGACGCGCGCAAAGCTGGCGGTATGCACTTAGTGCGTCCAGCGCTAGCGCCATACGGTCTATGGGCTCTTCGTCCTCAATGTCGTCTGTTAGGGAGTCAGTTGCCAGCCTGGGGATTTGATAGGCAGTTGGTTTTATTAATTTTATAGGTGATAAAGGGTATTTGAACATGTTTTTTATAATATTATTTCATCTACTGATATTTAAAAACATAATGGCATTTACCTAAATTTACTTAACCACTCCAAATAAATCATCGTTAAATTTAAATAACTATTCAAGGAAGTTTCGAACTCACAATCTTTACCTAAAGATATGTACATTTGTTATCCTATCAATACTTTTGTGAATGATACTATGTAAATAAAAAAAGCAGCTTCGTGTGCTTGTCCATATAGCAAAAGTCTAAGTAATACATTTTCCACTTTCTCTCCAACTTTACGAGTCATCGCGAGTGGAGTGGAAAGGCTCAACGCTGAATTTTATACACAAAAGCTGAGAAATGTTAATAATCAAATAAAATCATGCCTCGGAGCGGGTATCGAACCCACAACGATCACATTTAGTCAAACACTAACTACTAAGTAAATAATAAAAGACATAAACCTGGCGGCAGCAGTGACAGAGTCGCGCATGCGCGTCCACCGCGGCGAGTCGGCGGCGGCGGGCGCCGCCAGCGCCGTGAGCGCTGCGCCCAGCTCGCGGATGTCCGCGCGTTCCGAGGAGCACCGAGATTCCACTGACAGATTATATAAATATATTTGTGTTATAAAATTTTGTTATTACTTTTGAAAAGAGATATGTAGAATTATTTTTACTCTGTTCTTACTCTGAGAGATACAATTTTTAAAAAATATATTTTAATCCTTTTTCTATTTTTATGCTGGATCCCGCAAATAACAGGATAGGTAGAAAGGACCAAATGTTAAAACTGAATCTAGTGTTCCTGTCAGAAATCCAAATATATTTTATTATGAAAAAAAAAAGAAATAAGATAATACACCAACCTTTTTCAAAAATTTTAAAGAGACGTCCTATCCCTAACTGTGTCAACCGCAACTCTTCTTGTTCAGATGCAAAGGCTTCTTGCATTTCGTCAGTTCTCATTTCGTTCTACGCATAAACATTTTATATAACACTGTTATCCATAATAATACATAGCAATTAATTAAAAAATTGTATTCAATTTAATTATACATCTTCTTTTGCTTAACCTTCAAAATTGTAATATAATTATTATTTAAGCCATTATTGTATCTAGTTTAGTTTTATATGTAAACAAATAAATAAATTACTAAGAAATAATATCAAACTTGATTAAGCTCAATACAAAATAGTAATACATACCCATTGTTCCTATGTTAAAAGAGATGCTTGAAAAAGGGAACCACAAAATAATATACAACAATAATATTACACTTAACATTCATATACACAAAATAATAGTAATAGAATATATTAGTTTTATTTTTTTAAAAATGATATTTTCTATTTGACATTACTTATATTTAGTATATATAAAATGTCTATTTTACAGCCTAACTTTCAACACATTATTTGTTGAGTAGCGGAGCTCAACGCCGCTATTTGCTAGCGTGTACATAAAAGTAATTCATAGTCTGAAGTGAAGAGAAGAGAAGTTAAATTCTCTCTCTGTCCTTATTAAAAACTTCATCTATCTAATAGCAAAACAAATATCTATCCTCGCAAATTTGCACATTTATAAGGTCAGTAGGTTTTCACTACTATTGCACTTACCGGATCATCCTCCTGGGTACCAGCCAATATAAACTCATCATGTTTCGGTTTCTCCAGCCTGGGTGATGTTTCACACAGAAACGTTCTTAAATCAGCATCATGTGCCAACACAGGATGCCTTGTGACGAGGGTCAACCAGCGTTGTAGGGCCGCTCGACGTCGCTGCAGGAACAGGGAACTGCCACCACCTACGACCACCCGTTTGGGTGGTAGGCTGCATACTGCGCTGTAATGTGGGAAAAATAACATTAAAATAAGGGTATTTTTACTGTATTAAATGTATAAAATATGGTACTCATTGTGGCATAAATTGTTTAAGTAATAAAGATAAAAATATGTTATGCAGCTGCTGACTTTACACGCCGAGCACTCCGCATTCTCTACGAAATTTCCGAAGTTCAACTTTCGAATTTGTGCTTAGTCCTGTTACCAGGGCTAGAAAATGGAAATAATTTATTCCTCAGAGTGAGAATTGAACACAAAACCGTCGCCTTTGCAGTCAGACACTGTACCGCTGTGCCACAAGGGCCTCGCCTTGTTAGTTTTACTTTGTTAGCTGCATTTTGAACTTAGTATCATAATAGGTAAATAATAATTATCAAAAACTTTGAAGATGTTATACATACAAAGTAAAATAAAAAATAGATATTAATATTTTAAAAATTCAACAATTTTAATATTAATTACACCAACTGAATAAACATACGAAAATGAAAAAATATTTCATTGTCTTTTATAAACATGTTTTATAAGAGATACACTATAAATGACTACATAATTTTGCAGCTTTATTTAAGTATATTTCCTGCAGGGTGGCAACAAATAATATTAAACCTAGGTTAAGTAACAAAAATATTTTTAAGTATAATTATATTTTAACGTTGAGGCTGTAGTGGATTACCATCAGACTGGGTACAGACAGGCACAGGGTTGCAGTTATTAGGGGACCTGTATGACGGTTTCTATGAAAAGATGTATGCAACATATATCTGTCAATGATTTTTTCTGTTCATTTGTAGTTTGTAAATTCAAACCACCAAAGTGCTATATAAAAAAAAGATATTTTTTTAAATTTAAAATTACCGGAGCAAGGAAATCATAATAATTTATTACCAATAAACAGGATCAAAATAATATATCTTCAATATCTTATATATAACTCACCGATAAGGATATTTAGCATACAAAACATCATAAAGCTGCACAAATTCATTGTATCTCCTCGTGACAGTGGTTCCATGTCTACGAGAGCTTACATAATATTCACAATGTTTTAGTATTAATCCTTTTCTTTCAGGAACTAATTCAACACTAATTACATCTGTTGCTTCAAGTTCTTCAAATGTTACTTCTTCAGTATTTGTGGACATATTCACTAAAATTTGTTTGGTATTTAAATTGTTTTAATATTACTATTGCATTGTATTGTAGGTTATGAATTCAATTCTGAAATTATTTGAAAAAAATATCAATACTCTTAATAGGTATTAAGTAACTTAGCTCTGTTAAGTAATTATGTTTTTATATATTATTTACAACTTCAAACTGTACCAATAGCAGTGTAGGCAGAGTAATCCTAGTGTAAAGACATAATGTTGACAGAACTCATTACTGCATTTAGTCACATAACAATACTAGACCAAGGAAAATAATAATTATTTATGCCTCCAAAAAGGAATTGAACCCACAACTGACATATTTACAATTAGATACTGCCTCAATGTTCCTTGATTCTGATATTTTTTTGACATTAAACAATTTAAAATTTAATCTGTAACTAATGTAACTAGTATAGCATCAGTAAAAAAAAGTTTTGTGATAAAAAAAATATTAATACAAACAGGACATTACAAAACTGATAAAAAGCAACATGTGTCTAACATTTATAATAATCAAGTATATTGATAAGTTTAGAGACTAAAGATATTACATACTGTTAACATATTAATAATATATATTTTATAGCTTTACACTATATCTTGCACACGGTAAGGTATGCAGAGGGAACTTAGTATTAAGACACTCTATTCCCCACTTTCCACACAATGCACGAGGCATTGCGCGTTTACAGTCACACACTTATGGCCCTTCAACATTATATATTCATGTTTTGTGTAAATTAATATTCTATTAAGGCTTTATAATTAATAAGTAATATTTTAATAATTCCAAGAGCACTGTGTTGTGTAAATATATTATTTGTACTTAATAATATTTTTGAATTATTAAAGTATATTTCACATACAACTCACCTGCTTTTTATATTAGATTATTGGAAATTAAAATATTTGCAAGTTGCAAATCGTAAATTGTATCTATTTCTAAGCTGTCTTGTGGTGATACTTCCCATATAGTGCAACTGTAATCATATTAAAACGCTTCTTTTTTTATTCTTACTTCATATATCACATCGATGAACAATTAATATAAAAATAACTATAAATATAAAATAAATAAATGTTTTCCATTATGTCATAAACTTGTTTGGAAAACTTGCCACGTCCGGAAACCGGAAAAGAAAACTTTTGACGTTCACGTTTCGTTTTACGTTATTATATTATTTTATGTGAAATAAAGGTAATAAAAATATGTTAATATGTTACTTATTGTTTTGTAAATAGCCTTTTAAAATAAGTTCCCTCCTTGATATATAAAAAGCTCCAGTTTCAATAAATTCTGCATTCCAATCCTGTCTCCGTGGGCGACTGTTATATTCAAAATTTAATGGCTCTGTGCCAAGATTATCATGACACCATCGAAGTTGATGTTCTCTAAAATAAGAGATTAAAACTGTTGTTTGCTTTTTCAGATATAATTAATATTTACCTTTATTGAGAAATTACCTTTTAACAGAAAATATACAATCAAATGGTTCTGGATAGTTAAGCTTTCGAAATGAAGAATACAGATCCTTGGCTTTCATAAACGGTGACGTTGTCTGTAGAAGGGCTACAATTTTTACATCCAATCTGCTATTAATAAATTCGGACACGCCCCATATCGAGGGAGCCCAGTCTGTTGATGTAACATAACTTCTCTTAAAAACATCGACTTTATCTAAAAAAAAGGTAAAATTTAAATTCAACATTTATGGTTTTGTGTGATATAACATTTCTACTTACATTTAAGAGCTTCTAAAGCTATTAAAGGGTGATCTGTGGACACTGTTATATCCTGGAATCCAGCTTTCTTTGCAGTAAGTATATTACGAGCCAGGAGGCTAATACCGCCTACTATTTGAATATTCTTCAATGGTATTCCTTTGGAACCGCCACGAGCAAGTATTAATATAGCGGGATATTGATCAGAAAATATCGGAGAAACACTGTATGATAAAAAATGTATATATAGTATTTGTTTCTAAATTTAAACATTAAATAATATAGAAAAACATACACTCCAAAGACACAAATAATTTTTATTAACATGATAATGCTGTACTTAAATATACAGCCAAAAGACTTGATCGAACAAGGACATTACATCTAATGGAACATTTCCGTGATTGTTACATACTTGTAACGAGCAATGTGTACGACAATGACTTTGGTTATTGACGAGATGATCATTGATTTAAACAACATCGAAAATAATAAACACGAAATTTGTTTTTGATAAGAGTAGAGACTTGTGTATTTGTGAGGTCCTATGGAACATTAGGATAGACAATTGGGTGTTTAAATTGTATTTCTAAGTAGTACTACAATAGATTTAATTTATCGTTAACTTAGTTTTGGCGTTTTTAATAAACGTGAGTCAGATATTTCTTTAACTTCATATTATATTGTACATCTTATTATTTACTTCTATTAATATACAACAAAAATAAAATATAAGTCTAAGAATTCAATTCTGAAATTACTTGAAGAAATAGACTTAGTCCATTTTGATTTGTATGCTATAAGGCAAAATGTTCTTTTATGTTGTAAAAAAGCTAAACATGAATATGTTACTGGAATAAAAGAAAATGTGTCTAATGGCAAAACGAACATGCTTGTTAAAATAGGATATAAAATAAAATATTTGTTGTTTTTGTTCTCGTTTCCTTTATATAAATTACCTATAAAAAAAATAAGATCCAAGAACCATGTCTAAAAGTGAAATTATAATGTCTTATCTCATTTCAAATAAACATATTTCGAGTTTTAATAAGTAATATATTATGTAAAAATAATAACAAGAACCGTGACTGTTCTTATCGTACTGTATGGTATTACTGTATAAATTCTAAAGGTGGCCTCAATTTTTCCCTTCCCCTTTTTTCAGAAGCTGTAAAGCTCATTTTAATGAATATCTATTGAATATCACTCGTAAAAAATGAATTATTATTTATTGATATTTTCATTTACTCGCTCTGGTAACAAGATAAAGCGCGATGTTAAGCTCCGTCACTCACCGGAAAGTGAAGAACAGAGTGTCTGAATCAGGTTCCCTCTGCTTTCACTGCTATTATATATAAACACCGTAAGGCTAAAAAAAGGATAAAAAAACACAGTAGTTACAGTACTTCTTTTATTAAGTTTTTCAGCAGTATAAGTACTAGCGTTGCCAAACTATCGATTTTTTCGCAATCGATAGTTTTAATCTAAAAAAGCCTATGCGATCGATAGAACAATCGATAGTATCGTTATTTTCGATAGTATCGATACTATCGATTGTATGCTAATTCGCGATAGTATTGAATATGATTCTTAAGCATAGCTACAAGATGAAATGAAAAAAAAACATTTTTGCTACATTTCTTTTGTTTTTACATATTTTGGTGAAAAGAAAGATACTATCGCAACTTAGCAATGCCATCGATAGTTCACAATAATCGATAGTATCGATAGTATCGATACTATCGTTTCCAAGAAATTCAATAGTATCGATATCTTTCTGATTTGGAGATAATAATAATAATATTTATTAAATTAATATTTGATACATTACAATACAACTTTAATCGTTAATAACTGCAGTAGTATAAACTGTTTTGCAGTTATTAGCTCCCGCCTGGCAGCCGTCCTTCTATATAATTATGTATACAATATAAATTATAAAAATATTAGCAATAAATAGTAAAAATTAAAAATACAAAAAAATAAATAATAACAATACTAATTATCATAACATTAAAACATTAATTTAAATGAGATAGATTAAAAAACAACACAATGAATTTAAAAAACAAAAAGAAAAATAATAACAATAATAAAATAACAATTAAACATTTCACTGAAATGGTGATGCTGATGATGAGTGAAAGTGTATAAGGTGTGAGCGTGTATGTGCGTGTGTGTGTTTCGTGTTATCTAGTTAAAGCCTAGTAGGTGGATAGGAGGTCCTCTGTCTGTGCATAACTTAACTCTACCAACCAGTTAGTTAAATTAGTTTTGCACTGTTGATAAGTTAAGGGGTATATATTTAATTTCTTATGTATTTTATTATATAAAGTGGAACTGGAATAATAATATTGTCGGCTCATTAACGCTGTACGACGCGGCTCTATTAGACAGATTTTATCGGATCTACGTTTATTGGATACAATTTGGGCATCATAGGGGGTGAATCTATGTTTTCGCAAAATGGAGCACAAAACAAATAGTTGACGAACTGTTAGCACTTTACAGATCACATATAATTCTTCTGTAGGAAAATGTACCGGTTTCAATAACATAACCTTTAGAATGCACCTCTGAGCTCTCTCCAGAGGAAGCAAAATCGATCTGGTTGCACCACCCCAAGCTGGTATACAGTAGGTAAGTATCGATTTGACAAGAGCGTAGTAGACCATCTTTAAAATTTCAAAGTTAGCGCTAGACCGTAGTTGTTTAAAAATGTATGCGAGTTTTCGTATACGGGAAGTCATAGATATGATACTATCAATAGTATCGATAGTTTTGCACTTGTCCGATAGTATTGTACTCTTTTGAACTATCGATAGTTTCGATACTATCGTAAATATCGATACAATCGATTAAAATATCGATAGTCCTACTATCGGACAACTATCGATAGAATATCGATAGCTTATCGAAAGTCGACTATCGATCGGCAACACTAATAGGTACGCTATACGACACATGATAAAATTACTAACCTGTATCCCTTAACAATATTGTCAAAGTCAAAGTCACTTTTTCAACGGTTACGCCAATATGACAATTGACATTGTTTTCAGTTTTCTAGCAAACCTGAAATTCTGAATATTGGCTGAAGTATAGGATTGCATTTATTATGAAAGACCAATACCAAACTTGCAAATGACTAACTGCGCCGTGTGCATAGCAAATGCAGGCTGCATCGACCCTTGCCATCGGGCCTTGATGGGGGATCGCCAGTATTATATCCTCTTTCCGAACTCTATAGCCGGAAGAAAAAATATTCAATTAAAAACTGATTATGGTAATTTATTGTAAAGCTCATCAAGCTTTTCTTTTTCTTTTAATAAAAGCATTTTTACGCAATGAAGATCGAAGATTTGGAGGATGAAATAGCAAAGGTTGACAAAGATCTAGCGCAAATTGATAAAGAAATACTCAAATTGCGAAATAAACAACGCGAACTGAACGAAAGAAAAACTTCGCTTACGAATTCTATTCACAAAATAAAATTAATTTCTTTGTCTAGGGTTGATTGGGATGGAAACGTGTATGAATGGTCAGATAGTGTAAAAAAAACCCTCAAAGATGTTTTTAAAATAGAAGAATTTAGGCCTAAACAATTAAGTGCTATAAATGCCACTCTTAGTGGTCAACATACAATAGTAGTCATGCCAACTGGAGCTGGCAAAAGTCTTTGCTACCAACTACCAGCTCTTGTAAAATCAGGTCTCACCATAGTTATATCACCACTAGTGTCATTAATGGAAGACCAAGTTAGGTCCTTGAAAAATAAAGATATTCCTGCAATGCTAATGACAAGCACAAGCTCAAAAGAAGAAACCTCCACAGCCTTAAATGCTTTAAAAGACAAAACTACAAAAATAAAATTATTATATGTCACTCCTGAAAGACTTGCAAAGAGTAAAAGGTTTATGTCAAATTTGCAGAAATGTTTTGCTGAGGGAAGATTACAGAGAATTGCTATAGACGAAGTACATTGCTGTTCTCAGTGGGGACATGACTTTAGACCTGATTATAAATACTTAGGAATATTAACCAATATGTTCCCCAATATTCCTATTCTTGGCTTGACAGCGACTGCTACAGCTCATGTTCTGTCTGATGTTCAGAAAATGCTTAGTATACAGGGTTGCCTGGTCATTAAGTCCACATTTAATAGACCTAATTTATATTACAAAATTCTAGAGAAACCAACATCACAAGAAGATTGCTTATCAATATTAGAAAAACTTTTAAAATATAGATACAGGGGAGAAAGTGGTATCATATATACTAACAGTATTAAAGATTCTGAAGATATAGCTAATGGTTTGAAAAAGCGAGGTTTGAGGGTTGGCTACTATCATGCAACTATGGAAGCTAAGTCTCGATCTGATGTTCATATGAAATGGCATGCAAAAGGATATCAAGCCATTGTAGCAACTGTTGCATTTGGCATGGGTATTGATAAACCTGATGTTAGATTTGTTATTCATCACACCATCAGCAAATCTATAGAAAACTACTACCAAGAAAGTGGCAGAGCTGGCCGAGATGGACAGAGGGCAGAATGTGTAACTTTATACAGAATGCAAGATATATTTAAAGTTAGCTCCATGGTATTTTCTTCAGTTGGCAGCATGGATCATTTATATGACATGGTCAAGTACTGCCTGAATGGAACTTTTTGTAGAAGATTATTACTTGCAAAGCACTTTGATGAGGATTGGGGAGATACTGACTGTAATAAAATGTGTGACGTATGTGAAAATTCAAATACAACTACCAGAGAAATTAGTCTTGAAAACCATTGTAAAACTATATCATACATAATTGAGAATGCTTCCCGTCAAGAGACAAAACTGACTGCTCAGAAATTACTTGATGCATGGTTTTTAAAAGGACCAGTTCCATTGAGACAAAAGGGTAAAGAACCCAATTTTGCTAGGAATATTGGGGAAGATGTAATTGCATTTTTGCTTATTGAAGGATACCTTATTGAAGATTTTCATTATACCGCATACTCTACTATATCCTATATTAAAAAAGGTCCCAACTTGGAAGCAGTTGATGATACAGATTTCACATTAAAAATGCCTGTGAGAAAATATACAGAATTTCATGTGGATAGACCAGCACCCCAAGAGATCGAATCAATTGCAATAAACAAGCTAAATACCTCGGAGATAAAGAAAAGAAAATCAAGTAGTGATAGAAAAACAAAGAAGTTAAGGATTGTAGTGAGTGATGATGATGATTAAAAAAATCAGTGATATAGTTATATACTTATAAATAATAATTATTTATTTTGGTTTTGATGACTGTTAAACCAAGATAATTATGTCTGTGCGTGTGGGTGTGTCACTGTTACACTAAGGCAACCTGCAGTAGACCTCTTTATTAGATTTTCAATGGCTACTTCATATCTGTTTTAATTATTATTTATATATTTAGTGATATGTTTAAAAATATTGTATATATTTCTATTTGTTTCATCATTAATGGTTGTTAGTTTAATTCAATAAAAAAAAAAACAACATGTTGAATGTACATATTTAATTTTTCAATAATATTATTAAACTAATATTAAATCACAAGAATTTGTGTTATATCAAAAGAAACTTTTTCTCAAATTGTATAATTATTTGAACTTTCTTAAATTGTATAATTATTTTCGTTACTTTTAAGACAGACTTATAATTCATATTTTTGGTGATATTTTTTTTTCTTTTTTTATTTTGTTCCTGCTATTATATTAATTAAACTCGACGTCTTGGAGAATATTGTAATGGGGATAGTTTTTCATAAGCTGCCACATTTTCCTCTGTGTACTTAGATTTCCTGATTGGGTATTTTGGTTTCCTATTTCTTATTGTATTAGATCCATTTATATGTTCTGTAACTAAGAGATTTTTTGTATGCAATGTACTTAAATTTAATAAAAAATGTAGATGCCTGTCCATGATGATGCCTGTGAATGATATATGACGAAAAATAAATTTTGGGAATAGTTATTAAGTTGCAATAACACCCAAAACAAAGATTTTTATATTTTTTCTTTGTGCTTGTGCATGTTTATCTCAAAAACGGTTGAACCGATTAAAATACAGTTTTCACTATTGTATTTTGTTAAACTTCGTAAACATTTAATGTTTGTATAAATAAACAACTTACCAATCTTTCCGCTGTTACTTGATCTAGCAGTTTCGTTATATAAAACACTGAAACCGGTTGCCGATGACCTGGCAGAGGAGCAATGGCTGTCAACACCCAAAGCATCAAGGGCCCTCATACGTTCAGCTATTTGGTCTTTAATGAGATCCCTATGAGGACCAGCTTGGCCTAAATCTTCCATCTCAGCTAACCATTCGGCTCTTTCGCGAATTTGAGTCAGTACTACAATTTTTTTTAATATATTAAAACAAAACAGGCACAAACGTACCTAAGGGCAGGCAATAAATACCTACTTATATGTATATTTCATTAAAAACTTGATGTAACTTTTTATCGAAATAGATCCGAGTGTTGTATATCTACAGTTTTTTTATTAACATTTCACATTGACTTCTCCTAGGCTAAACAGAGAAACTAGTGGTAAGACACACCGTCCCTCACTGCCGAATTTACGTGGCATTGCGTGTTGAGTGGCGGAACCCAACGCCGCACTTTATTTTTTAACACCAGAGCGAGGAATTGAATATACATATTTATAAATATTAATTAATTCATTTCAACCGTCGCGTTTACAGACACACGCTTGTGTAATTCGTGCATTCGCGACTTGGAGTCGGCCTCGCGCATGGAGGTTTTCAACACATTATCTATAAAAACGGCAAAAAATATATGTTTGTTATATAGAGCTCCATAAAAAAAATATTATTTATTACTTTCAATTTTTTTGTGTTTGTTGATATAAAAGCAGACATACATCATATTCTTTGAAAATTTAAACTGTCTGACTATCAAAGTTCATGAGATACAGCCGTGTGACAAGCGGATAGACAGACGGCGAAGTCTTAATAATAGGGTTCCGTAGGCTTTTTTTTAACACTAAAAAAATTATACCTGCGCAGCCTCTACAGCTAACTTTACTAGGTACGACCACAACTCGTCAACTGTATTGTCCCTAAAACTTACAATCATTCCATTGTTCCTTTTTCGTCGGTATTTTATTAGATTTTTGTTTTGTAATTCGCGGAGGCGAGGGCGGTTTTTGCTCAGTGTCTCCATATGTCATTATATTTGCTAATTTATCTTTTAATTTCTCTCTATCTTCGCCTCTTTTTAACGGACAGTAGCTGTAACATGAAAAGTATTTTTTTAGCTTGTGCCATATAACACACATAGCATAAGTAACTTAGTGTTAAGACTGAACGTTCCCATTAAAACACTTCCGTTCTCCTACTTCCGCCAAATTCTCGAGATATCGTGTTAAGTGACGGAATCAAACACTGCGCTTTGCTTCATTACTAAAGCGACTGGGGATCGAACCCATAACCGGCGTGTTATCAGTAGCAAGCTCGTGCCACTGCGCCACGACGACGGTCTCTAAGAACATTAGGCTAAGTTCAGATGAACGCGCGATTGAGCGGTTCAGATGGTGGCGGATTAGTATCAAGAACGTGCGCGCGGTCATGTACACAACAACATTGAGTTGTGAGAAATGTCTAGTATAATGTGTATTATCTATGGTTAGAATCTTAAGCGGCGCGCCGAGCCAACCGCGCGTCGCCGCACGTTCATCTGAACTTAGGCTTATTATTTACTATGCGTACATAAACATATAAAATACGTCTTAAAGAAAGACGTTACTCAACATGTCATATTTTGCAGTCACACGGAAAGAGGAGACACTCTCTGTTGTGATTTTGATCAAGAAATAAATAAATTAATAAATCAAATATTTTAGTACTTACTGGTTTACACTTAAAGTTTCCGATGCTCTTATAGCAGAAAGAGATCGGCGTCGAGATGTTCTAGGTCGAACTGATGGAGGCTGCGGTCGTGGCTTAGTTTCCTGTTTGATTTCTTCCTGACGCAGTGTAAAAGCATTCTTACGCCGCTGCGCTATTGTAAGCTTAGATTCCTCTAGGAGTACTAGGATAATATATAGTAATAAAAATATATTAAATTTTAGGACATTTTTAAGTAAAAAAAATATTATAGGTACATTTTAAAAAATCTTGTCGGGTTGCGGAAGGTTCCAGTACTTTCGTGTGAAACACTCCACCGTGCGGTATAGTTTTGCTGGGCCATGTAATATTAACAAATCCACTTGCATCGGGCTTTTCCATTATTTTAATAAAAATATATATACGCAATGTGTATGATTTGACTATTTTCAAAATATCCTAGGAAACGCTATTGATATAATAATAATGTAATATATAGATTATATTTGGAATATTTGTTTGAAGTTCATATTATGCCGTTTCATAAAAAGTATATTTTATTTTCAGCATAAAATTTACTAATTTAATAATTTTTATTTTAATAATTTTTAATATTGTTTACAAAATAAAAGTAAAATATTATAAGCCTGAATATTTTACATAGTGGTCGGCAGTTGGCACGGTGGTGTTTCAGCTGGGACATATTGCATAAAAAAATATATGAACCAGCCCCTAATAGCACGTGTCAGCGCGCAACAACTTGAAAGTAAATTAAATTGAACGTAAAAAAAATGGAATCCTCTGTTAGTTCAATAATCGGAAAAATTAAAGTACAAGAACAAGATACAGAGATAAAACTCAACGAGGAACGAGAATGTGAGTAATATTAAATGGATAATTAAGTACTTGTTCTTACAAGAAATATCTTTATTTCTTTAAAATTGTAATTCATTTAAATTATTGTAGATGAAACTGCAATAGATTCGCTGCACAAAGCAATTCGTAAAGCTACAATACAGGCGGAGAAATCAGAACAAGAACAACAAACGTTGATAAATAAAACAAACACTCTTAAAAAACAAATTGTGCTGGAAAAAATTCAACGTGATTCTTTACTTGACCAATTGAATACTATGAAGAAAGAGTTAGAAGAATTAAGAAATAAATCGGTAAAAAATATACAATTTCCAATTCAATGATATACTTTTATTATGTAGTAATAATCTAGGCTATAATTATTATCCACTAAAAAAGAATGCAGGTATTTTAAAAGTATGGGAGGAACGTTCAACATTTTGCAAAGAAATACAATCCACTTCAGATAAATATGACGTTTGGGCTCTTCTTACAAAGCCTGTTTGTATGGAATCATTTTCTAAAATTGTTAAAGAACCTGTAGACTATGATAAGCTACTGTTAGAAAATCAAAATAGATTAGAAACCGCTGTTGAAAGACGTAATATAGCTGTTGCTGAAAGAGATAGATTGAAAGCTGAGCCAGAATGCGGGGAAGAATTTGTTCGGTAATTTTAATAATTATGCAATTAATAAGTAATATTACAACATATTTCTTTTATATTCACCATTTAAAAAATAAAAGTTTATTTAAACATACTAAACTCTTCTTTTTACAGTATAAAAAATGCTTTATGTTACACTTTGGAAAAGATTGAAGCACTAAAAAAAGGGATTTAATTTTGGCAATTGAACTATTTATAAAGTTTGACTTATTATATACAATTTATTTAATAAACGAAGCGTAACAATCAAAATATCAACAGCTGTAGAAACGTCAAAGTCACAGTTAATTCATCAAAATGTTGAAAAACTAAGTCCCTACCTGGAAAAATTACATATAATTCTTGTTATTATTGTGTAAAAAATACAAAAATGAATCGAAGCATTTCCCTCATAAGGTATAAGATAAATTAAAGTTTATATTAAGGCCATATACAATAATAATATTCCTGTATACCTCTCTCCAGTGATATTTTGCTAAAAATAAATATTGAGTTTTATATGATTATCATTATTCTTTACATGCTTTACTGTTTAATGCGTTCCATCAATTCGTTATTTTTTGTCTTTGTCTTTATATGAGAACATAAAATGCTTCTAGTACAATCTTCATTGCTTATATAAACAAATTTAAGGTTATGATTGAGGATATTAAAATTGTTTTATTATGTATTAATATGACTATATACAATGATAAATGTAAAGTAAGTTACCAAACTATTAGACTTATGAAATCATAATTTATTACTTGGTAGAATAAAAACACAACATCACAATATACATGACCAAAAATATTATGCCTCGTCTAGTATTGAACACTAGATGGGGAATGGTTTTTTTTGTATTTTGCTTATGATGAATATTTATTATGACATTCTTATTTCTTTCTTACTCTCCAGATTATCTCATTACTTTGCAAAACACATGTAACACGTAAAGATTTAATTAAATATAAAATTTTCAGAAATACTATAAAAAACAATAACCTACACAGACTGTACTGTACACAAGTAAAAGAGAATGAGCCAGTAAAATTTTCAACAAGTGAAGCTGCAAGACGAAAATTACCATCAGTATTTAGAAACAAACAAGCAGAGCAAATGCCGTGGTATCAACCCTTCTGTGTAGTAGGCAGTGTTGCCATCTTCTTACTGTACTTCTGTGTTCTCCGAGAAGAGAGTGACGTGGATCTTGAATTTAACAAAACACTATATGATAGAATAAAAGGTATGGAAAAACAGCAATTGTTACAATCTTATAGGTTCAATAAAGAACAAGGCTTAGGTGTTGCTGATATAGAGAAACGGTTGCAAGAAATAGAATTACAAGAAGCAAATGTTGCTGAATAAGTTAAGAATAATGGTATTTTTGTTTTAAGTAGTTTGTTGATAATAAATTATTTTAACTGTCTTTATTTTGTTTTGTTATGCTCCATAACTATTTCTACATTAAATACAACACATATAATTAGTCTGATGGCAAGTCTTTAATGGACTTGTCCTACAAATTAGGAGATGAAGATGAGATATGGAAGCAGATAACACTGGTCAATCTATTTATGATCATTTAGTGAGCTATAGAAGGAACAACACTTGGGAGCATCCCTAAAGGATAAAATTTGAAATAACAGAAATTATACAAAAGATTACCAAAGTTGTTGGCATAGCCCAAAGAAGCCGGGTGGTCCGTGCCCAGATCAGAAATCTGGTCAGAAAATATCTCTAGCTATGGTAATGGGTACAACATTTTGTTGCATTAGTCACATAATCAATAATTGTGGAATTAGTGATTAGGATAATGGAACTTCCGACCAGAGTTACATAGCAATATAATAAATAATTAATCTTGAATTCACTTAAAATTATCCTTCTATTAATTTGAGAGGTGTACTAGTAAATTAATATGAAATGTTTTTGCAATAACATTCATTATTTATAAATTGAATGGAATATGTAATTAGTAATTACAAATTACTAATAGCGTGCAAACAAGCACACCATGGGTTATGACTCATTTTTCAAATAATCTTCATATTGTTGCACAATAGTAATTATTAAAATTTGATGACTCAATTAATGAATTAGTCATTAAAAGATTCTTAATCTATACATATAATAAGAAAGTAAAAATGGCGCATCTGTACATTGAATATATTTACAAAATCATAATTGAGGGTATCAACAAGTAAGGGAAGTAAGGGAACAGTAAGAGAGACAAAACTCAGAAAAAAAAACGTCTGTGCCCGCTAATCTCTGGAACTACTGGACGGATTTGAATGAAACTTTTTTGGTTGTATAACTATTAAGTCAAGGCGACATCTAGGCTATAGTTTATTTTGAAAACATGGATGCCTGATGCGGAACCCTAACAGCCTGTCCAAACTATAAGTGATATAAATATATTGCCTTGGGAAAAGTTAAACAACATGACGAACAATTTCCACCCATATAACAAAAACGAAGATCTGGAGTACCTAACGTGGAACCCTAGCAGCCCAACTAATCTCTAAGAAAAATAAATATAGTCTTAGTAAAAGTTGATCAACATAACAAGCATTTTCTGTCCATATAATAAAAATTAATATGTGGAGCAGCTCATATAGAACCGTAATAGCCCACCTTGATATAATTATAATGACTTCGGAAAAGTTGTTCTGCATGGTCAGTGTTAAATGAAATGAGTATATTATTCTGACATAATAATTAAAATATATATATATAAGCTAGGAGTACCTCCACGCAGTGCAGGCGGTAACAGTTGAGATCTTTTTTATAATGATAGGTATATTATTGAAGACTTTGTTTCGCCCCTGAAGAATAAGTACGATCTTTGATGGACGCTCTTGCATCCCGCGATTAACACAATTCTTTTATAGTTCGTTAACAGTATAATAAATAGTTAGCTTTACGTATCAGTGCTCTAATATCTTATAGTGTATATTATTTTAAATATCAAGTATCAGCATTCCTATCCAAAAAATTATAATTGTCAGTCAAGCCACGGGCGAGCTGCAAGTATTTAATAAAAATAAAAGAACTAAACTAAAGAGAATTTAATATTCTTGTTACATCATTTTAGTTTAACTGAAATCTATATAGCACCATTGCATTTTGTTATAATCAATATTGCTTTGATATGTTTCATTACATTACATAATAAAATTAAGACAAAATCGGTCTTGCAATAAATTGGCTAAAAATTATTATGTAAAGAACTATAGATAAACAAATATTAAATTTATAAGGATATGGAACTAAAAGGACAGAAGAGGAAAATAATTAAAATTTTCCTATTGTATATATCACAATTAAAACATTAAGTTATTACCTTCAATTCTAGATTATTCTTACTTTTAGGACTATTGTGACTGAATATTATGTATTATAAGAAACTTGAAATATATATTTAAAAGGCTAGTTCAGTGAAAAGAAACAAATATTTATTCTAATTATATTTATTAATTCCAAAATTTGTCATTACACATACCAATAATGCATCAAATTACATACACAGCTTATGTGGTTATAATATTGCCTATAGTACTGCCTAGATATACCAAAAGTCACTAAGATATAGACACTACGCTGTTTGTACAAGATGCTGGCCAAGAGTGAATCTCCGCAAGACGTGGCAGTGCTCCATGTACACACAACATACTAACTTATGTTATAAGAAATTTATAAAAAAATCAGTACTGCTGCCTCCTTACATTAAACGATTTTTAATGTTATTACTATAAATTAAATGTGAGACAACATAAAAAAATTTCATAGAAATAATGTCTATTTGAATTATGAATAATTTAAGATTAGGTATATTAAATCTAATTTATGCGCGTTCTCCTCGAATCCGTCTTGCCAACTGGATGTCTTTAGGCATGATGGTTACACGCTTAGCGTGGATGGCGCACAAGTTTGTGTCTTCAAAGAGACCTACCAAGTAAGCCTCGCTTGCTTCCTGAAATCGAAATTTTTTTTAAATAACCATTAAGTTATGACAAAAGGTGTACTTAATAATAATTTATAAAGAAAGAATGAGTAGACATTCCCACCTGCAGAGCGCCGATGGCGGCAGATTGGAAACGAAGATCAGTTTTGAAATCTTGAGCGATTTCTCTCACGAGACGCTGGAAGGGCAGCTTACGGATCAACAACTCAGTAGATTTCTGATAACGACGAATTTCTCGTAGCGCCACGGTACCAGGGCGATAACGATGGGGCTTCTTCACACCTCCCGTGCTAGGGGCCGATTTACGGGCTGCCTTTGTAGCCAATTGTTTACGAGGTGCTTTACCTCCAGTAGATTTACGGGCAGTCTGCTTGGTACGCGCCATTCTTAAGTTATTGCTGAAATTTATAACAAAAAGAAATTTCACCCAACACAATAAACAACTGATGTTGCAATAGCGTTCACTTAATAATATTATCGTTAAAGTTAAGGAATCTGATTTTTTTATTAAAAATTATTATTTAGAATACCTACCTGGCTCAAATTAACACACAAAACACAACTTTTATCGAAAATTAACGCAGTTTTACTAATTCCAACAGAGAACTAACAACAACGATCATATGCTCGAAGATAAGTCAAGATGGCGCCGAGAGAATGGCGGGTGAATACTGACGCCTTGATCTGGCCACCGGATTGGATAACCTCGTTTACGTATGGAGCAATTGATTGGTAGAAAAGTCGGCCATGGTATTGGCTGCTTTATTTCGTCATTATATTAAGTGCCTGTCGTCATTGGTTAATAGTACGAACTCAGAGTTGCACTATAAAAAAAAGATTAATAAAAATTATTCATTTCATTTGTTCGTTTTTAATAATGTATATTAAAAAAAATAGTTGAATATTTATCTCCTTGAATTTGTGAAAGTTTGACTTTATTAAATCAATAACCCATATACATTTAAAGTTTATAAGATTAATTAATATTTTACATAAAAAATATATTTTTTTAATTATAAAAACGAAACAAAAATCTTACAAACAAATCTTAGAATTTCGTCATAATACTAAAATGAAAATGTTTTTTTTTATTATTATTTTTAATTCTTATTTCTTCTGCTTTCATTCATGAAAAAATGTGTCTGAAAAAAATGACCTGTTTTCTGTCTCAGTTTATTATTAAATTGTAGCGTATGCGAGTACGAGACAAATAGAAAACATACTACGTGACATTGCTGTCAAAAGCGATTGTGTTTGATATTTTTCTGTTTTTCTTGAAGACATCAACAAAGATAAGCTTATTTTAAGTTCAAGGCCGTTTATTTCTGAAATGTTGAGTTATTTAAGTGGGATTTTATTATTTAATACGTTATATTTACGTTTTTTTATTTTGTGACAATATTTTATATCACGTGACCCTATATTGAATTTTAATTGGTCATCGGTGAGCGTGCCCTGCGCGACGCGAGAGGCGCAATAATAGTTCACCAAAATGCCGTCGGAATCTAAGCCTTTGTTGACAGCCCAAACAGAAAAACCAAATCATTATAAGTAATTACACGTTATAGATTTATTAATTGCGTAAAGTGATTGTGCTTCTTGTGTTGTACATTTTGGTATACGTTTTATGTAGTCCGGGGATTTTGTTTTCCAGATATCTAAAGGAATTCAGAGTAGAGCAGTGCCCGTCGTTCCTACAACACAAATGTACACAACATAGACCATTTACATGTTTTCATTGGCATTTTAATAATCAGAGAAGAAGACGACCAGTCCGCAAAAGGGATGGAACGTTTAATTATAGCGCAGATAACTATTGTACCAAATATAACGAGACATCTGGGATATGCGAGGATGGAGACGAGTAAGTAGTTGGCATTTTGCTTTGTTTTGTTCGTATAACTATTTTTATTTATTCTCTTAGTACTAGTACTATATCTTTTGTAAGTAATTTCATTGTAAATAAAGTATGAAGGTATCTTGTTTTTAGTGAGCGTCTTGTTTTGGAATCTGTTTAGAAAACTTTTGCTAATAAGAAAATCCTAACTGAATAGAAAGTTAAATAGCACAACGCCAAAGGCGATGGCTTGCGATCGTTCTTAACTTAAGGACTATTGTTCATTACTCTTAAAAAATATTAGGTAATTGTTAATATTTATTAAGAGCACTAAATAAATATATATTTTATTAATTTAATTAGAACTTAATAGATAATGGATATATCTTTGTATGAATGTATAGACAAACTTAATTGTTAAAGAAATTAGCTCTAATTATCTTTCCAATTGAGTTCTTAAGTGGATGTTATTTATTCAAGAGTTCAATACCTATTCACTTTTCTTTCATATATTGATAACAGAGTAACAATATTAAATATTTTTGTATTTATAACAGTAAACAAAGGAGTAAAAAATGTGAAATTAATATTTTTAGCTATGCTAACTTAAATAATATATAATAGTAATTATACTGTACTCAACGCTTACAATGCAATATTTAAATATTCTTAATTATCAGATACCAGGTACAGGTAGTAATATTAGATGTAACAACTTGAACATTTTAAAGTCAGCATATCACAATTGCTGTTCTGCTTTAATTATTTTTTCCAGTAATAAACATTATAAAGAAATTATTTGATTTTCAACATTAAATAGGATATGAAATCAATAAAAATATAATTCCAACAAAATATGTTTCATGAATTGTTTTGCAAAAGTATGCATTAAATGCAAATTTGACTGTGATATTTATATTAAAATTCATCTTATGTAGACAACATTAAGTGAATTTTGTAAATGCTATGCTATTATCAAATATCATACAGTCTAAATCATAAAGAAACATTAAACATGACAAAAATAATTCATGGCTGGAACTCTATATACACATGACACATATTGTTAAGGAAATATAGTGTAATGTTTACATTCAATTAAAGTAAATAAATATTTGTAGAACTAAAGTGAATTTATATTACTAATTACTTTTCATAATTATGAATTTTGTTAGGGCTGTTTAAACAGGAACATAAAAGTTAAAATTGGACACAATTTCTTTGAAAAACATTAGTCTGCAAATTTCCTCTAAAATGATTCAATTCCTCTAAAATGGCTTGTATTGTTAAAAACAAAATATTCCTTTTAAAATATTGAGGTCATGGTTGTGTAGTGAGTCACCTGTACTTGACTGTGGTGGTTGGTTCAATTCGTAATTGTTGCATTGAGTTCTGCAACTGATATTCTCTATGCCTACCTTGTAATGGTATTAATTATGGAGCTGAAAAAAATATTTACTTGTCACTTAACAATAATTCAGCTTCCCCGCACACAGCAGAGTAGGCAGAGGTAAGACACTCCATTCCCCACTTTCCGCCGAATTCTAGTGGCATTACGTGTTGAGTGGCGAAATTCAACGCCGCGTTTTGTTTCAACACCAGAGCGAAGATATGAAAACATAAATTTAAATAAATATTTCCTTTCATGAAAATGGGGATCGAACCCACAAGTAATAGATTTTGCAGCACACTTTGTGCTCCTGCGCCGCCGACTGGCCTCCATTTATAATGTAGAAATATTAATGTTTGTTTGAAGTGAGCTCAAGTCCCACTAGATACAAACTTCAGCAAATGTATATTTTTTTGTTATTATGTTCTAATGGGAGTTGAGTGTCTTAATAGCTTATATGTATATTTTTATATTTAAAATGCCCTTGTATATATTATGCTCGTATATGTCTGTCCATAGTAAATTAATATTTTTTTATTTTAGATGCCCATATTTACATCGCACAGCCGGCGACACGGAACGTCGATATCACCTCCGCTACTACAAAACGTGTATGTGTGTTCACGACACTGATGCCAGAGGACTTTGTACCAAAAACGGGGCCCATTGTGCTTTCGCACACGGAGCCCCGGACCTTCGCCCCCCAGTCTTGGACATGAGGGAACTTCAGGCCCTGGAGAATCCAGATGGAACTGACGGTGACGCAGCGGCACCCAACGCTTTAGATAGGGAACGAAATTTAATGAATGAGGATCCTAAATGGCAAGGTAGGTCTTTAATTATTTGTGGAGTAAAGTAATATTTGTGGAGTAAAGTAATAATATACATAATTGATTTAATTAATTTCAAATTTGTAAGTTTTTAAGAATTTTGTGTATTGTGAATTCAAGTCTTAGTGAATAAAGAATTACTATAAAACTTATTTTGAAAATTGAAGAATTTCAATAGATTGATTGTTTCTCCCCATGGACATTAATGATATGTATATTCCTTTAGTGTTCTCAATATATGAACAAATGTTAAAATATGTTTTTGTACAATTGCTTTAAAATAGTCCGTTGAGTTTTTTGTGCTGGTTCTTCTCTGATCTGAGGCATTAACTTTAGTGAACTGGTGGTAAATTATTTAACGTTAAAAAAATTTGAATAAAATTATTTGACTTTGACCTTACACTTTCAAAAGTATTGTTAATTATGTTTAATAAAAATATTAATGGCGTTAATGTTTCCAGATACGAATTATGTTTTATCATCATATAAGACAGAACCATGTAAAAGACCACCTAGGTTATGTAGACAAGGGTATGCCTGCCCACAATATCACAATAGTAAAGTGAGTATAATATTATATTTAAATTTACACTTGAAATTTGTTATTATCATACAGTGCTTGATTGCAAGTGAAATGGTTTTGGGTTCGATACCCACACATATAACATAACTTCTGCCACTCAACATGCTATATCTCAAAAAACGCCCATTTTTAAGACATAACATGGGCTATTTAGCTAGAGAATTGTAGGTTGGAACTAAATAGTTTTCCTATAACACTACTACTTGTATTACTTGTACTATTTGTATTGTATAATGAATGGAAAGTAGAAAATGGGGTGTCTCAACTTTCAGGGTTGTGGGAACAGACGAGAAGGTAGACTATGCCTAATGTAAATGTATGCCTAAATAGAAAAAAAATGTATAAGAATCACTTTGAATAAAATCTGAATTATAGGATTTTTATTTCGTAAGAATTAGAGGACTTGTTTTTAATCAATACTGTTAGGAAATTTTAATATTTAAAATATAAACTTTATTATTAGAATGTTATGTAATTTGTGTAGTAAATATCGTAACAACGAAGAAAATGGGTATATTCTTAGGAATTTATAGAATTGTGTAATCATTTATAAGTAATTAATAGCAAATGTAGTAATTATTATAAAATACTTATAGATAAGTTAGTAATATATACAAAACCCAAAATATGTATAAATCTTTTATCCTACAAACTTATGTAAAAGATATTGAGATTAGCAACTGATTGATTTCATTATCGGATGTTATTATGTAAAGTTATTTATTCTACTAAAGCAGTACCTTGGTGTTGCTTGTAAATTCCGCATTTTATTTAGATTTCTTCAAACAACATGTTTTTACTGTGTTGCAGAATAAAATACAATTATATTTTTCTTGTTGTATTCTATTCTTTAATTGACATTTATTCAAACATTTATAATATTTCGGTTTATTTTGTAACAATATGACAGATTTGTATTGTATATTTTAGGACAAACGTCGATCACCTAGGAAGTACAAATACCGCAGCACGCCATGCCCCAATGTGAAGCACGGCGAGGAGTGGGGCGAGCCCAGCAACTGCGAGGCTGGCGACGCTTGCGGCTACTGCCACACGCGCACCGAGCAGCAGTTCCACCCCGAGATCTACAAGTCCACCAAGTGCAACGACGTGCAGCAGGCCGGCTACTGCCCGCGCGGCCTCTTTTGCGCCTTCGCCCATGTCGAGCCTGACGACCCGCGCGATCCCCGCGACCCCCTCGACCCCCGTGCGCCACACACGCCTGCCAGCCTCGCCGACCTCCTGTCCGCCGCGCTACCGCCGCCCGCGCCGCCTCTGCACCACGCTAACGGTTCCGGCGATGGCTCCGAGTGCGCCTCCACCTCCTCAGGTGGCTCGGCCCGCGCCCCCGCCGTTCCCGGCCCCGTGCCCACCGAGCCGCCCGCTGCGCCCTGGGCTGCAGCCGCCTTCGACGCCACCGTGCTGCAGGAGGTCGTGGGCAACGCGCTTGACGACCTGCACCTCGATGACCCGCGCAGTCTCGTGGCCGCGCTCGACCGCGACCTCGCCGACGCCGCCTCTGCGCCCGTCGCCATCCCCGGCTCGCCACTGCCGCCTTTCCTGCGCTACGCCGACGAGCGCCTCTACGCGCACTCACTGCCGCCGCCGCCGCGCGCCGACGCGGGCGAGTTAGCACGCCTGCGCGAGGAGGTTGCGGCGGCGCGTGCGGCCGCAGCGCGCTGGGACGAGCGCATCGCGCAGGCACGCGCTGCCTGCGAGGCCTGGCAGCGCGAGGCCGACGACGCGCAGCGCAAGGCGGCGCGCGCTGAGCGCCAGCGCGACGAGGCCGCGGCGCACGCGCGCGCTTTGCAGCGCGAGCTGGAATCGGCGCGCCGCGACGCGCGCGACGTGCGGGACGTGCGCGACGTGCGCGGGTTGCCGCTGGCGGCGCTCAAGGCGCTGCAGGCGCAGGCGCGCGTGGAGCTGGAGGAGATTGAGAAGGTGCTGTACGCGGAGACGGCGGCCACGTGCATGGTGTGCGAGGAGCAGCCGCGCGCCGTGACGCTGGCGCCCTGCAACCACTACGTGGCGTGCGACGCGTGCGCCGCGGCCGCCACCGAGTGTCCCTACTGCCAGACGCCGCTGCAGTAAACTATACTACTCTATGTTTTCTACTAATATATGTACATTTTTATCGTGAACTTTACAAGTACGCCGCGCGGTCATCGGGACGCCTCGGCAGTAGCTCTCTACTCTATTTAGAAAGAGAAATAATTATGTTCTGAGCTATCTATGAATGCTAAACTTTAAATCTCTCCTTTATAATATTTTTATATATGTATGTTGAAGTGAATATCAGATAATAATTATAGGATATATTTAACGTTAGTGAAGAGCAAGACTTATTCTGGTAAACTTATTAAAATCTATGCGCAGAATTAGATTTTCAAATGGATGCCACCGTCGCTAATTACCTACATATGATACGGTGGTACGAACTTCAACGAGTGTAATCATAGAATCTATTAAGAGATTAAGAAACCTTTACCTTTTTCTACTCTATCGTATATTTATAAAAAAATCGTCAGGTCAGTAATATATATACGCGGCGGGCACGAATAGGGCGAGGATGGACCTGTACCAAAGCTAACTAACAAAAAAATGATTGATTGAACACATAAAATACCTTTTTATATTTGTCTATTAAAATATTATAATAATAACTAAATATTTTTAATAAACGATACATATTATATTACATAGGGCATGATTACTGTAGATTTTAAAATTTCTGATATGCTTTTGATGTTGATACATTTTGTTTAGAATCGTGTATTAGTGGTTGCTTTCTTACAAAATATACTAAATACAAAATATAATATAGCTATTTACGAGATCTTATATTGAAAATGAATATTGGACAAACTTCTTCATCAACATTATAATATAGCGTAGTTTTAGTGACAGAGTGGCGTATATATTATAGATAGTATTTAAATGATAATGCTAGAGTGTGGGTCATTATTTATATGAAATTTACATTTAATTTTTAAATCGATCGAAATCTCTTCTATGATCATTTTTAAAATATAAATGAAAAATTTATTTTATCAATTTTATAATTTATTTTATTATTTATGTAATAAAAACAAATATAATAATATTGAGTAGTAACCGATTATTTGAATGGACATCGTAATCGCCCACCACTCAGCTAATTTTATTTCAACATGTTGAATGGCTATAAGACTATAAGAATATATTATTATCTTTAAAAATATAAATTATATTTGATAACCTCAGTACAATGGAATATTGAATCGTGCAAAAACTAATGTTGATGGAAGAAATAATAAAATAGGTTTATAGATATATCACCTTTCATATGTGATAGGATCAAAAAATTTTGACATGAATATTATATTTTCCAATATTGGTAGCGTTGTTTTCAATTTTATTCCAATTCAATGCTGCCATTTTAATAAAATTCAATTGACGCTGTATGTCAAAAGGTTATTGACCCTAGCGCTATATGAAAGTTGTAGTTTAGTTTTATATTCGAAAGTTTTGCATGATCATAGACTATATCTATATAATTATTCGCTAATCAAACAACTTGTTACTCTTTATAACTTATTGGACAAGCTTATAGCTTCAGGAATGAAGGACCAATATCCACACATCCCTATTTATTGTCACCACTTTACAAACCTGGCCAAATGTCTATCGTTTTTACGATTTTTTCTAACAAATCGATATTTTAAATGATACTTTCTGATGAATGATCTTTTTTACAAAAATATATAAAATTATAAAATATTCTCAATTTCTTAGTAGCGTCTTAAAATTATCGAAGCAAAATAATTTTCATAATTAATTAAGTATTAGAGGTCTTTATTCGACTCCTGGACGATTGTTTTTGAACGATCTATAGTATTTTGACTTTATTTAGAAATCTCTTTTTATATTTAATTATGTTAGACTTTTTAAAATTACCATTGTAGTTCAAATCAATGCATAATATGGTATTTAAATTCAGGTCTTTTTAGTTATTCAGTTATTAGTAATGATTTTTTTTACAAAAAAAAACGTGATAGTGCATTTTATGTGTACATTCCTAATTAATTTAAATATGTTTTTTTTTGGTGGACACATTTTAGTAATATTTTCGTGGTGATTGCATTTTTTATAAATCAGTTTTGACGATTTGTATTTTTTTTAAAAAAAGTAAATTTTAATCAATTTTTTTTACATTACTAACTACGTATTATTATTATTTAATTAGAATCTTTAGTAATTATTCCTTAATTCGCCTGCTTTTTGTATAGTTTTTGAATTTTTTTATTTTATAACGACGAGTCGAGCCTTATTTTGTTATTATATCAATGTTTAACGCATTTGTTTTTTTTTATTTTATATTTTAAAACGTTGACTTTAAACAGAGGAAGCATCGGTAATTTTATAATCTGTTGTTTTTTCTTTCCATTTTTTTAATTACCTATTATAATATATTGTTTTATATAATAATTATTATTTTATATCGTATCGTATATACGATAAGAAAAGAAAAAAATATACTCGTAATCTTAGCTACTTTTATAATAAACTAACGCCGTTTTGTAAGTTTTTTTTTATAATTTTTCTACAATAAAAAAATATATTATAATATTAACATTATTTATATATATTTTAAAAGGAAAAATTAATTAATTAGTACGTTTTTTGTATCGGTAATAGCATAGTAATAGTGACAACAAATTGAATTTAGTATAAAATTTAGATTTAAGTAGTGTTTTCAAATTGTATTCGACATTATTGTTTAAGTGTAGACGCGAGCAACGTGCATTGTGTGTAACCGGAAGCAATACAACCACAACCGCCTTTTACTCAATAAAGGAAAAAAATATATATTTATTAGGGCGATCGCCACACGTGTTATAGATGTTGTAAAGAAAATATTAACTTTTGTAGTCACTCTGTTTGAACAAGTAAGGGATTCCCCTAAATATCTTTTTCATATACACTGCGGTTGCCGTGTCACCACGACTGCTTGGAACAAAAGATTTTACACGATCATAAAAGGGATCTTTTTTAGATATATACATATATAAATATATAGTTATCGAGATATTATTCTAATAATATGTACGTTGTTGATGTGCTTTTGTTGATATACAGCGACAACCGCAGTTGTAATGTCGACACGGTACATTTTGTCGTGGACAGGTATAGGAGGGGGTGAGAGAATTGGATGCTTAAAATGTTTCCCGTTGGAAAGTCACGTGACCTCATTTACAAAGTCAATTTTATGAAGATGGAGA